>JAFMOC010000888.1:112500-144860 GCA_019802505.1 Corydoras sp. C115 | reverse complement strand
ACACACCGGCATGCCCGCAGGTTCTCGTGCTGTATTGTTGGATTTAGGATTATTTTGTACCTGCGCCGTCACATTGTGAGGTTCAGAGTGGAGAACACTGATGATGTCATCAAGCGCCTCATCAAACTGAGCCAGGTGTGTGAGGGCCGTCGCACGACGGAGTAAAGCTGCACACACACACACACACACACACACACACACACACACACACACACACACACACACAGAGCATCAATGTAAAAAAAGTGTTGTGTTTGAAGAAAGGGGGCGCTGTCTCACGCTCACCTTTGAAGTTAAATGGGTGGAGCTTCAGGACACAGTTACAGTCTTTGAGGGCGTGGCTCCACTGCTGCAGTTTAATCTGAGCTTGAGCTCGGTTATTATACGCTGCAACAGTGGGTAAAATACACACACTCCTACACACACACACACACACACACACACACACACACACACACACACGGCATTGTTTTCTTTGTCTTCCACACAGCAGGTCTGATTAAGGTGGTGGATGATCAGCACTGCACATACTCACAGAAGTGAAGTGAACCTGTGTGGTGTGTGTGTGTGTGTGTGTGTGTGTGTGTGTGTGTGTGTGTGGTGTGTGAACATCTGACCGTGTGTAGTACAGTACAGCTTCATGCCACTCAGCAGCTCTGAAGGCCTCGTTCCCTTTCTCTTTCTCCATCATCATCATCATCATCATCATCCTGTCCTCATCCTCCTGCTCTCACACACACACCTGAGAACCATCACACCTCCACCTTCTCACCCGTATGAGAACATCACACCTCCACCTTAACCATGAGAACATCACACCTCACCTTCACCATGAGAACATCACACCTCCACCATCACCATGAGAACATCACACCTCCACCTTAACCATGAGAACATCACACCTCCACCTTCACCATGAGAACATCACACCTCCACCATCACCATGAGAACATCACACCTCCACCTTAACCATGAGAACATCACACCTCCACCTTCACCATGAGAACATCACACCTCCACCTTCACCATGAGAACATCACACCTCCACCTTAACCATGAGAACATCACACCTCCACCTTCACCATGAGAACATCACACCTTCACCATGAGAACATCACACCTCCACCTTCACCATGAGAACATCACACCTCCACCATCACCGAGAACATCACACCTCCACCTTCACCATGAGAACATCACACCTTCACCATGAGAACATCACACCTCCACCTTCACCATGAGAACATCACACCTCCACCATCACCGAGAACATCACACCTCCACCTTCACCATGAGAACATCACACCTTCACCATGAGAACATCACACCTCCACCTTCACCATGAGAACATCACACCTCCACCTTCACCATGAGAACATCACACCCCCACCTTCACCATGAGAACATCACACCTCCACCTTCACCATGAGAACATCACACCTTCACCTTCACCATGAGAACATCACACCTCCACCTTCACCATGAGAACATCACACCTCCACCTTCACCATGAGAACATCACACCTTCACCTTCACCATGAGAACATCACACCTCCACCTTAACCATGAGGAGGAGATGTGTGTGTGTGTGTGTGTGTGTGTGTGTGTGTACCTGAGGTGTACGGTTGTTCACAGGTGGGAGTGTGTCAGTGATGGCTGTAGGTGAGCTGATGAGTTGCTGATCACAGGCTGTAATCTTGCTCTGCCAGGCCTTTAAACACACACACACACACACACACACACACACACACACAGAGGTGTGATGGATGGTAGTGCTGCAGAGCAGGTGTTCTTGGAGGAGGAACACGCAGAGGTACCTGCAGATCGTCAGTGATGCGTCTCCAGGCGTCGGAGCTGATGGAGGAGGGTGTGTCCGGCTGAGAGTCCTTCCTCAAAGCCCGGTTTCTCGGATCCAACGACCCGATCCTCCTCTCACAACATTCAGTCAGCTGTGGATACACCCCCTCTGCCCCGGAGCTGAGAGAGAGAGAGAGTGAGCGAGCGAGCAGAACCCGTCTGATTGATGAGGTTCATGCAGAACGAGGAACAGAGGAGGAGAACCTGAGAACACGCAGGATCTGCTCCAGGTATCTCACATCACTGCACTGCTGGATGAACCTGTAATCCAGATGTTCTAAGGGCAGTGAGTGTGATGATGACATCACTGAGGAGACACACACACACACACACAGGGATGAGGATGGAGATCAGTGTGGCCTTCTCTCCTAAAATATGTGACCTCAGAGAAATCTAACAGCACCGAAGAACCCGATTCAGGTTCTCAACTCAGCCCCTCCTGCATGAAACCCAAGATCTAAAGATCTACAGATCAGCCCACAGTGTCCTTCACTGAGTGCACTGACTCCTGCTGCCCTGCAGGGGGAGCCTGTCTGAGTTCTGTGTGGAGGTTCAGCTTGTGGAGATCGTTTCTTTAGTAGATTAAAGTTTAAAGGTGAAGTGTCCCGCGCGCTGCTCTTACCTGAACTGATGGATGACGTCGGACCGATCCACGAACAGTCTGCACACGGCCCTCTGCACACGGCCCTCTGACGCCGACGTTCATTCAGTTTGATCACCATGACAACCAGCTCTGCGCGTTCCAGCGGACGGTGCACCGTTACCCAGCCCCGATCTGTTTACAGCATCTCCATGGAAACGCAGGAGGGCGGGGCCGAGGCGGTGGGTGGAGTCAGAGCACACACGTTAACTCTTGCTCTGTTAGTTGAACGTTGGGTTGTTCTCCGGTTCTGTGTGTGTGTGTGTGTTTGTGTTAGAACCACACACCCCTCAGAGGAACACACACACACACACACAGATGAGACTCAGGAATTATTTAATTTAGTGATGCACCCCCTCCCCCCCCCCCCCACCATGTAACTGCTGTTTAAACCCAATAACAACCTCCGAAGCAGAATGACGTCAGAGATTTTAATGAGTTAATGACTTGATTAATCTGTTCCATTAACGTGATGATGGTTAAAAGAGCTGAACGGAGTCAGACTTCGTAGGGAGCAGGGTTTAGGGAGCAGGGCTTAGGGTTTAGGGTTTAGGGTTTAGGGTTTAGGGTTTAGGGTTTAGGGTTTAGGGAGCAGGGAGCAGGGTTAGTGAGCATCATGCTGTTTTAAACACGGCGCCCTTAATAAAGCGGAAGTGCGTCACCACCAATCAGCACTTTGCACTTAGTATGAACGGTGGCGGGGAGACGGAGTGTGAGTACATTACCGTTTAGTGTGTGTGTGTGTGTGTGTGTGTGTGTGAGAGTGTGTGTGTGTGTTCAGGTGATTTCTCAGGTGTGTGTGTGAGAGAGAGAGAGTGTGTTTGGGTGATTGCTCAGGTGTGTGTGTGTGTGTGTGTGTGTGTGTGTGTGTGTGTGTGTGTGTTCAGGTGATTTCTCAGGTGTGTGTGTTTGGGTGATTTCTCAGGTGTGTGTGTGTTCAGGTGACTTCTCAGGTGTGTGTGTGTGTGTTCAGGTGATTTCTCAGGTGTGTGTGTTCAGGTGATTTCTCAGGTGTGTGTGTGTGTGTGTGTGTGTGTGTGTGTGTGTGTGTGTGTGTGTGTTCAGGTGATTTCTCAGGTGTGTGTGTTCAGGTGATTGCTCAGGTGTGTGTGTGTGTGTTCAGGTGTGTGTGTGTTCAGGTGATTGCTCAGGTGTGTGTGTGTGTGTTCAGGTGTGTGTGTGTTCAGGTGATTGCTCAGGTGTTTGTGTGTGTGTGTGTGTGCACTCCACATGGTGGAGGCTGTAGGTTAGGGTTAGTTAGTTGGTTAGGGTTAGTTAGTTCCTGAGGACTGAGTTGGTGGGTGTGTTTGTAATGATGATGATGATGATGATGATGACGATGACGGCGTTGTCTCGTGCGCGGGGGATCGGGTTACGGGCTGTGCGCGTGCGCGGTCGGGGGCTTGGCGCGCGCTGTTCGGACGGGCGCGCGTTTTGACGGCGGCTCGCGCGGGGTCTCTATGGCAGCCGCCGCCCGTTACCCCCCCCCCCCCCGCCCTCTGTTTACATTCAAGCACACCCGCGGGTTCTGCTGCAGGTCCTCCATCTGCTGCCGAGCACAGCCCGAGTGAGTTTAACATGTTCTCCTCTCCGACGCTCGGTGTGCTGGATTGCAGGTGGAGCTTCGGGTTGTGAGCTGACTGATGTTCTGTAGGTGGAGACGGTGGGTCTGATGGGTGGGTGGGTGGGTTGGAGGTTCTATGGCAGTTCATGTACAGTATCATATTAGAGATGAGGTTTTTGAAGTTTTGTAGGTTCTCCGGTGATCGTGATCAGACTGATGTAGAGAACCGTGCGTCTTCTGTTCTTTATTAAAGATCTGAGCCGTGTGGAGGACCTGAGGAGACGTTTGGAGGACATGGAGAGCGCAGGCCGTGCTCCTCCTTCTCCTCACGGACCATCTCCCCTCACGCTCCGTCACGGCAGTGAGATGACCACACCCACGGCGAGCGGCAGAGTGCGACACGTGCGCCGGTTCCGTGGTGGTACCCGTGGGCACCGGGGCGAGGGCCCCGTGGACTCGGACGGCTGTGAGACGCCCAAACTCAGCAGAAACCACGAAGCCCTGCGGCGACGCCTCCTCATGTCCAAATCCGCCACCGAAGGGAAATGCAGTGTCTCCAGATCGCCGGCGTCCGGCGGCGCACCGCCTCACGAGCTCGAGTCCCCGGACGGGAACACGTTCCTGAGCGGCCCCCTGTCCTACAGCACCTTAAAGTCCGACGGCATGACCCTCCACTGCGGGAAACGGCGTCTGCTCTTCTCTCAACTGGTCACGTCCACCCTGGAGGACAGCAGAAAGGGCGTGTACCTCACCCCACAGGGGGCGGGGCTTCGCACCAGCCCCACCCTCTCAGAGTCAGACCTGGATGAGAGCATCATCTCGGGCTTGTTTCCACAGCAGAACCTGGAGATGTCCCATGGTCAGGAACCGGACACGTTCCACACTCCCGTCAACCTCCTGGCTGCCAGTCTCTCCGAGAGTCTGAGCGTGCTCAGCACCCCCTCCTGCACCCCCGTCTCCAAGCTGAACGTCTCTGAGGACAGCGGCTTCGGCTCCCTCCGCCTGGACGGTTCGGATTACGGTGTGAACGAAGGCTCGTTCCAAGAGGGGGCGCCACAACCCTCCAGACTCGCGCTCGGTCGAGATCAGCGGCGCTCCAGGCTCGAGCGCCAGCGCCGGCTCTCCACTCTCAGGGAGGGGTCACTTTCTGAGGATGAGGCCAAGGGTCGGTGCCACAAGGGGCGTGGCTTTAAACTGCATAATGATGTGTTTGCAGAGTCTCCGCCCTTGGTAGGTCCACAGCTGGACTGCTCGCTGACCCCCGCCCTGCGCGTCATCCAGACCCTCAGCAGCTCCTTCTCCCGGTCACATGATCCCGAACATCCGACCTCCACCCGTCTGCCCCCGTCACACGCCGTGTCGGAACAGCCCCCTCTGTGGCACCTGATTGGACGCAAGATGGGTTTGGGGCAGATGGACGTTCTCACGGAGCTCAACAAGAGGAACCTGCACCAGGTCCTGTCCTCCATCCTGAGGATGCTGTCCGCCAGAGACGTCTACATGTGAGTCTGCTCGCTGAGGTCACATGATCACAGGGTTCACTAGCTTTTTCCTTATGTGTGTGTGTGTGTGTGTGTGTGTGTGTGTGTGTACAGGTGTGAACAGGTGAGCGGTTCTTGGAGCGTCATCGTGCTGCAGGACCGCAGGGCCGACCGCAGGAGGAGGCTGTATGAGAAGAAGCTGTCCATGGAGGTGAGCGGTTCCTCTGAGGTCCTGCAGGGTTCTGTGGTTCTGGGTCGGTCTCTGAGTGTTGGGTTGTGTGTGTGTGTGTGTGTGTGTGTGTGTGTGGTTTCAGGTGGGCGTTCCTGCTCACGTGGTGGGTGCAGAGACGCGGTTGGCGCTGACCTGTCGCTTGGCTCTCGGCAGTGTTCAAGCTCAGGCCAAGACCCCCAGCGCGCACACACACACTCCTGTGAGCGGCGGCGCTCACACACACACTCCTCCCTCCACCAAGCGCCTGCAGTTCCTTCAGGTGTGTGTGCAGCGTTCACGCCGTCATTAATGCAAACGAACCTTTAACCTGTTGGTCAGCTTCACTGCAGCGGTCCGTGTGTCGTTGCTGCCACCTGCTGGTCAGCGTTGGTCATGTCGTCTTGGTTCTTATTCCAGTTGCTTTGTGTAATATTTCCTCACATTTAATTTGCGTTAATTAATCTCTGTCTCTGGGTTGTGGCTTTATGAACGCTGCTGAGTTCATCACGTTCAGCTTACAGATAGAAATAATTAAAGCTTTATCATTTCTATAATGTGCTGGAGTCTCATTAGTGTCGTTTTAATGTGCAGTCTCAATGTCTGGCGCCACCGCGTGTTAAACAGATGAATTACATGTTGCAGTAACTTCATTATTCAGGTTGTAATTCTGCTGATCGTAAATATAATGAATTGATTTTGGAATTAAGCCGTAATCATGTGACTTTAGGAGCAGCTCCCGATTTAAACATTTATAAAGATATGAACTCTGGATGAGTTGTCACTGTTCCGTCGTCGTGGTGACGCGGGTGGTCTCTGGGGCCCGGTCCCCGGGCTCCGGGGCTCCCGTGTTAAATGGCTGTGTCTGCTTTCAGGTGGCGAAGACGCTGTTCAGTGATGAGTGCCTGCGCTCCTGCCCCCGCTGCCAGCACCCCGCCCGCTGCCACTCACTCAGAGCTGAAGGTGTGTGTAGCTGGAACGAATGTCTCTTCCAGTTCTGTACTTCCTGTCTGAGAGCCTATCACGGCTCGGCTGACTGTTCACGTCCGTTGGGCGCGCACACACACACTCGCACACGGCGGAGGGGGGGGGCTGAGCTGCTGCCGGGCAGCGCTCAGAGCAAACGCAACGTCAGGAGACTGTAGTGTGTGTGTGTGTGTGTGTGTGTGTGTGTGTGTGTACACACTCTCTCAGGTCGCTGCTGTTGAACTGTACAGATGTTTGGAACCCTCCGTTTGCTCGTGTGTCGATGTTCTTTACATTTTTACTCTTTTTATGAATTCTTTTAATAAACCTGTTTTACTTGATCTGAACCTATCCCGTCAGTTTTTTGTTTAATCTTAAATAACCTTTAGATAATATTGAAATAACACGACTCGGCGTATGGGTTTGTGCAGGCTGATGGAGTGAGGGTTTAATGGAGATCTGGCGGTGTGAAGGATCATCGTTAATGAGTTCATGATTAATTATTAGAGCTTCCTCTTCTTGTGGGACTCCTTTGCTGCCCCCTTCTGGACAGAGGTGTTTTTTGAAGTCTGTGTTGTGATTGGTTGATTTGTTGATTGTGTTTTTTGGTTCAGGTGCACAGCGTTCCCGTCCTGTTGGGTGGGTCGTGCGTTGGGTGGGTCGTGTCTCTCGGGGTGCGGGTGCTCGTGTGTTGGTGACGTGTTGCTTTGGGGTTCATCACTAACGTTCTGTAGTGTACGGTGTTCTGAATGATCTGGAGCTGCGTCCATCCTGTTAGAGTTCCTCACAGGAGGTTCTTTAAACGCTGTTCTGTAGGACGGGGAGTTCTGTGTGTAGAACCCGAGTGAAGAATGAACCTTTAATTTGGCTTCTGATAACAAATTAAAGAGTGAGGAGTCAGTGTGACTGCCGCCTAGTGGAGGGTAATGAAAGCACTGAAGCAGTTTAATAATCTGATCTCCTGTGAGGTCATCTAGTCCAGTTTATAAAGTCAACACCGATCACTGAGTTACGGGATTAACGATCGACTTGTAAACAGAGTAACGAGTTTAGTGCTGATCTGTTTAATGAATTTAATTAATTTATATCGTATATCACACACTGATCCCAATGTGAAGCTCAGAGGGGGGTGTTATTGTTAATGATGTCACGGCTGGACAAACGGCTCAGCCAATCAGATTTAAGGAGCGGAAGACCTGCTTTATGAAATGATTTAATCCACACTGGAACAAAGCGCGGTGTGTATGTTAAGAGCTGGACATGCACGGCATGATGGGAGATCTTGGCTTCATATGAGGTGGAGGAACAGCCGGTGGAACCCTCGGGCGATGCGCCGGCCTCTCCGTGCCACTCAATTCATTTCTGCAGGAACGCTGCTGCACCCGCCTGATGGTGGCGCTGTGTCAGATTCTGTAGATGCTCATCTTTAAAGCCGCCTGTTCACTCGCCTCTTCAACTTCTTGATCGTCATTAGCCCAGAACCCGTTCTCCAGCCGCAGGGAACCATCAGCATTAACACGTGGTTCCATTTGTCCTCCTGAGCTTAGGACAGCTCTAATTATGGGAAATGGAGACAAGTGTTCCAGAACCGAACAGAACACTTTATATTCCTGAATGCTGCCGCTCGATCGACCTGTGTGTGTGTGTGTGTGTGTTTAGCTAGGGGGCAGCCAGCTGTTATTGTTTTTGTCTTGATTGCCCCGTCCCTCCTCCCTCTGTTCTGCTGCAGCGTGTTCGTTCTACACCAGCAGATCTGACAGTGAGTGTATTATGATCTCTGACCAGCAGGTGACGCTGTGCCTCTGGTAACATCTGTGTTCTATTTGAATACACTCCTTCATTGAAGTCTGTTGGTGTTACGAATTACGAATACTGTATGGATCCTGACAAGGCGGTCCTGCAGGACGCCCCCTAATGGACTCACATATAGTTTTCTAGTTGTTAGTTTTTCCATTTGTTTAGTATCTGGACATGTCTGTTCTACACTGTTGTTGCTGCCGGCCGCTCAACGAGGATGAGTCCCCCACTGAGTCTTGGTCCTCCCAAGGTTTCTTCCTTAAATAACAACATAAAAGGGAGTTTTTTCTTGCCACTGTCGCTTCGGCTCGCTCTTTGGGGGTTTAAAGGCTTTTCATTCTGTAAAGCTGCTTTGTGACAATGTACTGTTGTAAAAAGCGCTATATAAATAAATTACTTGACTTGATTTGACTTGTGTTCGTTATGATGGAGTGGAGATGTGAAATGTTGATGACGTTGCAGTAGAACCTGCTTCTGTTCGTCTTTGTGATCGGAGCAGGATTTATGTTTTTCATTCATTCATTATCTCCCGCTTTATCCTCTATTAGGGTCGCAGTGGGGTTCCCCATGCCCATCCAGGGAAGAACGTCTCGGGCGCTGAGCAGATACACCCAGGACAGGGCGCCAATCCATCGCTGGACTCACACACACACACACACACTATATGGGGCAATTCAATTGACTTGATCCATGTTTTTGGAATGTGGGAGGAACCCGGAGGAAACCCACGCGCACACGGGGAGAACAACCCCAGATGGGGATTTGAACAGGGAATCCCTAGCGCTGAGAGGAGAACATGCCAACCCTTAAGCCACCGTGCCGCCGGATTTATGTTTATTATTTATTTATTTAATTTATATATTTATGTTTGTTATTTATATTATTTGTTTATTATTTATATTATTTGTTTATTATTTATATTATTTATGTTTATTATTTATATTATTTGTTTATTATTTATATTTATATTATTTATTTTTATTTATATTATTTGTTTATTATTTTATTTATATTATTTATGTTTATTATTTATTTAATTTATATATTTATGTTTATTATTTATATTATTTATGTTTATTTATATTGATATGTTTATTATTTATATTATTTATGTTTATTATTTATATTATTGTTTATTATTTATATTTATATTATTTATGTTTATTATTTATATTATTTATGTTTATTATTTATATTATTTGTTTATTATTTATATTTATATTATTTATGTTTATTATTTATATTATTTGTTTATTATTTATATTATTTATGTTTATTGGCTCTGAAGTCGCTGCTGCGGTTTATTCAGCCGTCCTTCCCGCTGTCTCCACCAGGTGGCAGTGTGCAGTTGATTAATGAATGTCCCGGACAGATTTAAACAGGTTCTAAAGTCCACTAGTTTCACAGTCTTAATGTTTAATGTGGTCACGACGCTGAAGACCAAAGAACAGAGAACTCTGGGTTCTGCCTTCAGAACTGTGATGATCCTGATGAAGAGCGAGATGTTTGATCTTTGTCTGAGATGATGAGGAACATCAGTGTGTCATTTAAAAAGCAAATCCATCCATCACTCCATCCATCCATCACTCCATCCATCCATCACTCCTGGAATCTTCTCTGAGAAGCAGGAACACAGTGGAACCTCCATACGTTCTGAGGTCAGGAGCTCCACCCTCAGAGACGTTTCAGTCACCTGATCTTCAGCTGATCAGTAATGTTCACACCATGGAACCTCCATCCACTGTCCGAACCATCAGAGTCCTGTTCCAGAACGTGAGGAGAACCATCGAGCTGACCGAGCTGTCAAATCACACTGTGTGTTTGTGAATCTGTGTGTGTGTGTGTGTGTGTGTGTGTCAGTGTGTTTGTGTCTGTCTCTGTGTTGTGGTGTGTGTGTGTGTCTGTCTTTGTGTTGTGTGTGTCTCTTTGTGTGTGTGTGTGTGTGTGTGTGTGTGTGTGTCTCTTTGTGTGTGTGTGTGTGTCTCTTTGTGTTGTGTGTGTGTGTCTCTTTGTGTGTGTGTGTGTGTGTCTCTTTGTGTTGTGTGTGTGTGTCTGTCTTTGTGTTGTGTGTGTGTGTGTCTGTCTTTGTGTTGTGGTGTGTGTGTGTGTGTCTGTCTTTGTGTTGTGGTGTGTGTGTGTGTGTCTGTCTTTGTGTTGTGGTGTGTGTGTGTCTGTCTTTGTGTTGTGGTGTGTGTGTGTCTGTCTTTGTGTTGTGGTGTGTGTGTGTCTGTCTTTGTGTTGTGGTGTGTGTGTGTCTGTCTTTGTGTTGTGTGTGTGTGTGTGTCTGTCTTTGTGTTGTGGTGTGTGTGTGTCTGTCTTTGTGTTGTGGTGTGTGTGTGTCTGTCTTTGTGTTGTGGTGTGTGTGTGTCTGTCTTTGTGTTGTGGTGTGTGTGTGTGTGTCTGTCTTTGTGTTGTGGTGTGTGTGTGTCTTTTTGTGTTGTGGTGTGTGTGTGTCTGTCTTTGTGTTGTGGTGTGTGTGTCTGTCTTTGTGTTGTGGTGTGTGTGTGTGTCTGTCTTTGTGTTGTTGTGTGTGTGTCTGTCTTTGTGTTGTTGTGTGTGTGTCTGTCTTTGTGTTGTGGTGTGTGTGTGTCTGTCTTTGTGTTGTTGTGTGTGTGTCTGTCTTTGTGTTGTGGTGTGTGTGTCTGTCTTTGTGTTGTGGTGTGTGTGTGTGTGTGTCTTTGTGTTGTGTGTGTGTCTGTCTTTGTGTTGTGGTGTGTGTGAATCTGTGTGTGTGTGTGTGTTTGTGTCTCTGTGGTGTGTGTGTGACATTAGGTGTTAACGTTAGGTGTTGGATTTGAATGAGGTCATGTGACTGATGATGCGAGCGTGCAGGTCGTTACACTGAACAGTCTCTGGAAGATGAATGCAGATTTTTGGGCAGAATAATTAAGTTAATTAACTAATTTTCCTGCATATTAATCAAGCGGTGGCGTCTCTGCGGCCGGACGTGATGGAGCGTCTCATTAGCGTTCGGCCGTCCGGCGCCGTCTGCAGGACAGATGAATAAAGACGGGGCGCGGATCAGGCAGCACACTCGTCTTCATGGATCATCTCAGAACGTCCTCGCTCGTTCTATTAATACGGACGTCCCCTCTCGCTCGCTCGCTCGCTCGGCCCCCCGCAGGCCGGGTGCGGGGTGGCGGGTTCTCTCTCGGGGATGGGGTTGGCAGCGCTCCCTGATTCGCGCCTCTCCTCAGGGCAATCTGAAGCCCCCCCCCCAAAGACCAGCATCACTGATGATCAAACCTGTTCTGCACCCCCCCCCCCCACCCGCCAGCGCCCACACTCATCTGCGCAGGCATTCAGGCGCCATCTCCATCCAGCCTCCCAAACGCATGTTCCTCTTTAGACCAAACAGCAGGAGGTTCTGGAGTCCACGTGGACCATGGAGGTTCTGGAGATACTCCTGGTTCTGAGTGCTGAAGGCTCATTTTGGATCCGTACAGAGAAGCAGATCAGCAGAGCAACAGCACCAAGCCATCGATATTCATCATCCAGGATGAGGATCAGCGTGAGGAGCACGTCCTGTACTGCAGAGCAACCTGAACCTTCTCATGGAACCAACGTCACGCCATCGGTTCTGAGAACTTTACCATCACTGTACGGATCACATTTCAGCTTCCCCAAACCCTAGACCTTCACCCAGCACCTTTACCATGACCCAACACCAGCACCTTCACCCATGACCCAGCCCCTTTACCCAGCACCATGACCCAACACCAGCACCTTCACCATGACCCAGCCCCTTTACCCAGCACCATGACCCAACACCAGCACCTTCACCATGACCAGGCCCCTTTACCCAGCACCATGACCCAACACCAGCACCTTCACCATGACCCAGCCCCTTTACCCAGCACCATGACCCAACACCAGCACCTTCACCATGACCCAGCCCCTTTACCCAGCACCATGACCCAACACCAGCACCTTCACCATGACCCAGCCCCTTTACCCAGCACCATGACCCAACACCAGCACCTTCACCATGACCCAACACCAGCACCTTCACCATGACCCAGCCCCTTTACCCAGCACCATGACCCAGCCCCTTTACCCAGCACCATGACCCAACACCAGCACCTTCACCATGACCCAGCCCCTTTACCCAGCACCATGACCCAACACCAGCACCTTCACCATGACCCAACACCAGCACCTTCACCATGACCCAGCCCCTTTACCCAGCACCATGACCCAGCCCCTTTACCCAGCACCATGACCCAACACCAGCACCTTCACCATGACCCAGCCCCTTTACCCAGCACCATGACCCAACACCAGCACCTTCACCCATGACCCAGCCCCTTTACCCAGCACCATGACCCAACACCAGCACCTTCACCCAGCACCTGCACCCATGACCCAACACCTTGGTAATCAGACACATGCTCTTCCTGCTCTTCAGGTGGCCCCACGTCCATCGCAGCTCTCATGGTCTGTACAGAAGTCGTCTGCAGAGCTCGTTGCCGTGGGAACGTTCTGATGTTGACAGATGTCAGCTGTGATGATGTAGGAGTGTTCCGTTTGGAGCGTTCTCTCCGGGTGGTGGATGGAAATCCGGCTGCCTGCAGCACCACGGGGTGGAGCTCATTTTTCCTCAAAGAGCCGGCGGCACCTCCGGAGCTTTAACTCCCGCCCCGCTGTGTTCTCCATCACCCCCCCCACTGTGTTCTCCATCACCCCCAGCCCCCCGATCATTCAAACCAAACGTGGCACGACCTTCAGAATGTCTGCGGAACCGAGCGTCTGAGAACGTTTACACAGGAACCCGATTCCCTCCATCCATCATCCTCACCATCTGCCACGCCTTCAATTACATCAACACCTGTCTGTCTGCACCGCTCCAGAACCCTCTCACTTCAACACCTGTCTGTCTGCACCGCTCCAGAACCCTCTCACTTCAACACCTGTCTGTCTGCACCGCTCCAGAACCCTCTCACTTCAACACCTGTCTGTCTGCACCGCTCCAGAACCCTCTCACATCAACACCTGTCTGTCTGCACCGCTCCAGAACCCTCTCACATCAACACCTGTCTGTCTGCACCGCTCCAGAACCCTCTCACATCAACACCTGTCTGTCTGCACCGCTCCAGAACCCTCTCACATCAACACCTGTCTGCACCGCTCCAGAACCCTCTCACATCAACACCTGTCTGTCTGCACCGCTCCAGAACCCTCTCACATCAACACCTGTCTGTCTGCACCGCTCCAGAACCCTCTCACTTCAACACCTGTCTGTCTGCACCGCTCCAGAACCCTCTCACTTCAACATCTGTCTGTCTGCACCGCTCCAGAACCCTCTCACATCAACACCTGTCTGTCTGCACCGCTCCAGAACCCTCTCACGTCAACACCTGTCTTTCTGCACTGCTCAAGAACCCTCTCACTTCAACACCTGTCTGTCTGCACCGCTCCAGAACCCTCTCACATCAACACCTGTCTGTGGATGTTTGTGTGTGTGTGTGTGTGTGTGTGTGTGTGTGTGTGTGTGTGTGTCTCCAGGTGTTGTGTGACATCACAGAGATGGTGGTTGTGCTGCTGCAGCTGGTGGTGCACGGACATCCCTGACACTTTTTTTGGATTGAACCCAAGCAGCTCCCCCCCCCCGCTCTGTACTAATATTTCTGAAGTCTTCAAGCGTCAGAAGGTCTGTAGGTCAGAAGGTCTGCAGGTCAGAAGGTCTGCAGGTCTGCAGGTCAGAAGGTCTGCAGGTCAGTAGGTCTGCAGGTCAGTAGGTCTGCAGGTCAGAAGGTCTGCAGGTCAGAAGGTCTGCAGGTCAGAAGGTCTGCAGGTCTGTAGGTCTGCAGGTCAGAAGGTCTGCAGGTCAGTAGGTCAGAAGGTCTGCAGGTCAGTAGGTCAGTAGGCCTGCAGGTCAGAAGGTCAGGCTGTTGGGTGTATGAAGCTCTGGTGGAACCGCAGCTCGTTCCAGTTTCCTTTAGTTGATTACAGCTCTGTTATCAGCTTTTCATTTTGTGAAACACCTGCAGATTGTAGGTTCTCCACCCTCCTGGACGTTCCATCATTGCTTCATCATGCTTATGTTCCACGGAGCACTGAAGAAGTCCGGGTCCGGGTTCTCTGTGTCTCTGTCTGAGAACAATCATACACATGTTCTAAAGAGAGAGAGTGAGTATATTCTGTAGTGTACTGCATTTCATATGAACACTGTTCTAAACAGAACGGGGACTGAGGACGGGGAGGACCGTCTGATCATTGGAATGCCGCCTCTGTCTGATGTTCTTTAAATCGGGGCTCATGATTGGTCGGCAGAGGAACGTTCTGTAATCCTACATATTTAAAATCAGACTTTTAATCTCACATCACAGATCAGACGTCCCCGTCCATCAGACCGCAGTGCATCATGGGAGCAGCACGTCCGTCCCCTGCTCTCAAAACCAAGGGTTCTTTGTGTTCACCCCGGACACACCCCCGCGCCGTGCCAGAACCACACTGTGAGGTGCCAGGTTGTTGGGGGGGACCTAAAATGTGGACCCCCCCCCCCCCCCCCCCCCAAGGACCGGCGTTTCAAAGACGCTCTGCTCCTTAAACCCTCTAATTAAAACCAGAACCCACCCCCCACACCCCCCCTCACCCCCCCCTCACACCCCACCACACCCCCCCCCACACCCCCCCCCTCACACCCCACCCCCACACCCCCCCCACACCCCCCCTCCCCGCAACCAGCACTAAAAAGATTATTAAGACTTTAATGGAAATTCTGCAGCCCTCACCATCTGCCACCCGACTGCAGAACGCTGGCAACCATGACAGAGAAGAGTGACAGACTGTGAGTGTGTGTGAGTGTGTGAGTGTGTGAGTGTGTGAGTGTGTGAGTGTGTGTGTGAGTGTGTGTGTGAGTGTGTGAGTGTGTGAGTGTGTGAGTGTGTGAGTGTGTGAGTGTGTGAGTGTGTGAGTGTGTGTGTGTGTGTGTGTGTGAGTGTGTGAGTGTGTGAGTGTGAGAGGAAAAGGCCATAGATAAATCAGCATCACGCAGCAGAACATGTTTCACCTTTAATGAGCCGGATGTTGTTCTTCATTCTGCTCTCTCAGGTGTCTCTTTAACTCGCGAGCAGGACACAAGGTTCTCCTGATGATGCGCAGAACCTCAGCCCTAAACCTCAGCCCTGTCTGCTCAGGGTGAGGATGAACCTCAGCTGATGGAGGTTCAGGCGGATGGAGGTTCAGGGTGAGGATGAACCTCAGCTGATGGAGGTTCAGGCGGATGGATGTTCAGGCAGATGGATATTCAGGCGGATGGAGGTTCAGGCGGATGGATGTTCAGGCGGATGGAGGTTCAGGCGGATGGAGGTTCAGGCGGATGGAGGTTCAGGCGGATGGAGGTTCAGGCGGATGGAGGTTCAGGCGGATGGAGGTTCAGGATGATGGATGTTCAGGATGATGGATGTTCAGGATGATGGATGTTCAGGATGATGGAGGTTCAGGATGATGGAGGTTCAGGATGATGGAGGTTCAGGGTGATGGAGGTTCAGGGTGATGGAGGTTCAGGATGATGGAGGTTCAGGATGATGGAGGTTCAGGATGATGGAGGTTCAGGATGATGGAGGTTCAGGATGATGGATGTTCAAGATGATGGATGTTCAGGATGATGGATGTTCAGGATGATGGATGTTCAGGATGATGGAGGTTCAGGCGGATGGAGGTTCAGGCGGATGGAGGTTCAGGCGGATGGAGGTTCAGGCGGATGGAGGTTCAGGCGGATGGATGTTCAGGATGATGGAGGTTCAGGATGATGGAGGTTCAGGCGGATGGAGGTTCAGGGTGATGGAGGTTCAGGATGATGGATGTTCAGGCGGATGGAGGTTCAGGCGGATGGAGGTTCAGGCGGATGGAGGTTCAGGCGGATGGAGGTTCAGGATGATGGAGGTTCAGGGTGATGGAGGTTCAGGATGATGGAGGTTCAGGCGGATGGAGGTTCAGGATGATGGAGGTTCAGGATGATGGAGGTTCAGGCGGATGGAGGTTCAGGGTGATGGAGGTTCAGGGTGATGGAGGTTCAGGGTGATGGAGGTTCAGGGTGATGGAGGTTCAGGGTGATGGAGGTTCAGGGTGATGGAGGTTCAGGCGGATGGAGGTTCAGGCGGATGGAGGTTCAGGCGGATGGAGGTTCAGGCGGATGGAGGTTCAGGGTGATGGATGTTCAGGGTGATGGAGGTTCAGGCGGATGGAGGTTCAGGCGGATGGAGGTTCAGGATGATGGAGGTTCAGGGTGATGGAGGTTCAGGGTGATGGAGGTTCAGGGTGATGGAGGTTCAGGCGGATGGAGGTTCAGGCGGATGGAGGTTCAGGGTGATGGAGGTTCAGGCGGATGGAGGTTCAGGGTGATGGAGGTTCAGGCGGATGGAGGTTCAGGATGATGGAGGTTCAGGCGGATGGAGGTTCAGGGTGATGGATGTTCAGGGTGATGGAGGTTCAGGCGGATGGAGGTTCAGGCGGATGGAGGTTCAGGATGATGGAGGTTCAGGGTGATGGAGGTTCAGGGTGATGGAGGTTCAGGGTGATGGAGGTTCAGGCGGATGGAGGTTCAGGCGGATGGAGGTTCAGGGTGATGGAGGTTCAGGCGGATGGAGGTTCAGGTGGATGCTCACAGAGCGCTTCATTCAAACGCTTGGAGAAATGGTTTGTGATCCAAACTCTTGTTCTCATGTGGATTATTCAGAAGGTCTTCAGCTGGAGCTTCACTTTGTTCAAATGAATTAAACTAAAATGATTGAGTTTTAAATCTTATTTTTGTTATTTTTGTTATTTTTGTTATTTTTGTTATTTTTGTTATTTTTGTTATTAAAATTGAGAGGGTTTTAAAAACTGTATAAAAAATATATGTTTAAAATAATATTCACCTTTAAATTTCTACCTGCTGTGACGTCATTTACCTGAAAACTAGGTCATGTGATGCACAATTGAATTGTGGGTCGGAACCAACATGGCAGAGAGAGAAGCCCTGCACACAGAACACAGAACACAGGTAACGATCCCGTTAATAACGTTCTGTTTAATTATCTGTTTAATTATCTGTTTGATGTTCTGTATGACGTCATGCCGATTAGTGCCACTCGGAAATGCGTGGAGTATTAGAACTGTATTAGAACTGTATTAGAACTGTATTAGAACTGTATTAGAACTGTATTACTTCATTGATCTGCGTCTAAAGAAACAAGAGGTGTGTGTGTGTATACACGTACGTACCTGTGTGTGTGTGTGTGTGTGTGTGTGTGTGTGTGTGTGTGTGAGTTGGTTTGTTGTGAGAGGCTACAATTTTTCGCAGAGCTTTCATTTCTCGGAAGGTGCAGCTCTCGGTCTCTGTCTCTGTCTGTGTCTCAGTGTCTCTGTCAGTGTCTCTGTCAGTGTCTCAGTGTCTCTGTCTGTGTCTCTGTCAGTGTCTCAGTGTCTCTGTCTGTGTGTCTGCCTGTGTCTCTGTCAGTGTCTCTGTCTGTGTGTCTGCCTGTGTCTCTGCCTGTGTCTCTGTCAGTGTCTCTGTCTGTGTGTCTGCCTGTGTCTCTGTCAGTGTCTCTGTCTGTGTGTCTGCCTGTGTCTCTGCCTGTGTCTCTGTCAGTGTCTCTGTCTGTGTGTCTGCCTGTGTCTCTGCCTGTGTCTCTGTCAGTGTCTCTGTCAGTGTCTGTCTGTGTCTCTGTGGTCTCTGTCAGTGTCTCTGTCTGTGTGTCTGCCTGTGTCTCTGCCTGTGTCTCTGTCAGTGTCTCTGTCTGTGTGTCTGCCTGTGTCTCTGCCTGTGTCTCTGTCAGTGTCTCTGTCTGTGTGTCTGCCTGTGTCTCTGCCTGTGTCTCTGTCAGTGTCTCTGTCAGTGTCTGTCTGTGTCTCTGTGGTCTCTGTCAGTGTCTCTGTCTGTGTCTCTGTCTGTGTCTGTCTGTGTCTCTGTGGTCTCTGTCAGTGTCTCTGTCAGTGTCTCTGTCTGTGTCTGTTTGTGTCTCGGTGGTCTCTGTCAGTGTCTCTGTCAGTGTCTCTGTCAGTGTCTCGGTTCGAACCCGCACCATGTGGCGCTCAGCTCGCGCTCAGCAGTAGAGACTAAAGCCGCATCGCGATCAGAATTCATTCCTCAGATATTTATAATATTATAATAATAAATAATATAATCTAATATAACATGATGCTGCTTTATTAATATATAATATAACATGATGCTGCTTTATTAATATATAATATAACATGATGCTGCTTTATTAATATATAACATGATGCTGCTTTATTAATATATAACATGATGCTGCTTTATTAATTTATAACATGATGCTGCTTTATTAATTTATAACATGATGCTGCTTTATTAATATATAATATAACATGATGCTGCTTTATTAATATATAATATAACATGATGCTGCTTTATTAATATATAATATAACATGATGCTGCTTTATTAATATATAACATGATGCTGCTTTATTAATTTATAACATGATGCTGCTTTATTAATATATAACATGATGCTGCTTTATTAATTTATAACATGATGCTGCTTTATTAATATATAACATGATGCTGCTTTATTAATATATAATATAACATGATGCTGCTTTATTAATATATAATATAACATGATGCTGCTTTATTAATATATAACATGATGCTGCTTTATTAATATATAACATGATGCTGCTTTATTAATATATAATATAACATGATGCTGCTTTATTAATATATAACATGATGCTGCTTTATTAAATTATAACATGATGCTGCTTTATTAATATATAACATGATGCTGCTTTATTAATTTATAACATGATGCTGCTTTATTAATATAACATGATGCTGCTTTATTAATATATAATATAACATGATGCTGCTTTATTAATATATAATATAACATGATGCTGCTTTATTAATATATAATATAACATGATGCTGCTTTATTAATATATAACATGATGCTGCTTTATTAATATATAATATAACATGATGCTGCTTTATTAATATATAACATGATGCTGCTTTATTAATATATAATATAACATGATGCTGCTTTATTAATATATAATATAACATGATGCTGCTTTATTAATATATAACATGATGCTGCTTTATTAATATATAACATGATGCTGCTTTATTAATATATAACATGATGCTGCTTTATTAATATATAATATAACATGATGCTGCTTTATTAATTTATAACATGATGCTGCTTTATTAATATATAACATGATGCTGCTTTATTAATTTATAACATGATGCTGCTTTATTAATATATAACATGATGCTGCTTTATTAATTTATAACATGATGCTGCTTTATTAATATATAACATGATGCTGCTTTATTAATTTATAACATGATGCTGCTTTATTAATATATAACATGATGCTGCTTTATTAATATATAATATAACATGATGCTGCTTTATGCTTTATATATAAACATGATGCTGCTTTATTAATATATAACATGATGCTGCTTTATTAATATATATAACATGATGCTGCTTTATTAATATATAATATACATGATGCTGCTTTATTAATATATAACATGATGCTGCTTTATTAATTTATAACATGATGCTGCTTTATTAATTTATAACATGATGCTGCTTTATTAATATATAATATAACATGATGCTGCTTTATTAATATATAATATAACATGATGCTGCTTTATTAATATATAATATAACATGATGCTGCTTTATTAATATATAACATGATGCTGCTTTATTAATTTATAACATGATGCTGCTTTATTAATATATAACATGATGCTGCTTTATTAATTTATAACATGATGCTGCTTTATTAATATATAACATGATGCTGCTTTATTAATATATAATATAATATACATGATGCTGCTTTATTAATATATAATATAACATGATGCTGCTTTATTAATATATAACATGATGCTGCTTTATTAATATATAACATGATGCTGCTTTATTAATATATAATATAACATGATGCTGCTTTATTAATATATAACATGATGCTGCTTTATTAATATATAACATGATGCTGCTTTATTAATTTATAACATGATGCTGCTTTATTAATTTATAACATGATGCTGCTTTATTAATATATAATATAACATGATGCTGCTTTATTAATATATAATATAACATGATGCTGCTTTATTAATATATAATATAACATGATGCTGCTTTATTAATATATAACATGATGCTGCTTTATTAATTTATAACATGATGCTGCTTTATTAATATATAACATGATGCTGCTTTATTAATTTATAACATGATGCTGCTTTATTAATATATAACATGATGCTGCTTTATTAATATATAATATAACATGATGCTGCTTTATTAATATATAATATAACATGATGCTGCTTTATTAATATATAATATAACATGATGCTGCTTTATTAATATATAACATGATGCTGCTTTATTAATATATAATATAACATGATGCTGCTTTATTAATATATAACATGATGCTGCTTTATTAATATATAATATAACATGATGCTGCTTTATTAATATATAATATAACATGATGCTGCTTTATTAATATATAACATGATGCTGCTTTATTAATATATAACATGATGCTGCTTTATTAATATATAACATGATGCTGCTTTATTAATATATAATATAACATGATGCTGCTTTATTAATTTATAACATGATGCTGCTTTATTAATATATAACATGATGCTGCTTTATTAATTTATAACATGATGCTGCTTTATTAATATATAACATGATGCTGCTTTATTAATTTATAACATGATGCTGCTTTATTAATATATAACATGATGCTGCTTTATTAATATATAATATAACATGATGCTGCTTTATTAATATATAACATGATGCTGCTTTATTAATATATAACATGATGCTGCTTTATTAATATATAACATGATGCTGCTTTATTAATATATAATATAACATGATGCTGCTTTATTAATATATAACATGATGCTGCTTTATTAATATATAATATAACATGATGCTGCTTTATTAATATATAACATGACGCTGCTTTATTAATATATAACATGATGCTGCTTTATTAATATATAACATGATGCTGCTTTATTAATTTATAATATAACATGATGCTGCTTTATTAATATATAACATGATGCTGCTTTATTAATATATAACATGATGCTGCTTTATTAATATATAACATGATGCTGCTTTATTAATATATAATATAACATGATGCTGCTTTATTAATATATAATATAACATGATGCTGCTTTATTAATATATAACATGATGCTGCTTTATTAATATATAACATGATGCTGCTTTATTAATTTATAACATGATGCTGCTTTATTAATATATAATATAACATGATGCTGCTTTATTAATATATAACATGATGCTGCTTTATTAATATATAACATGATGCTGCTTTATTAATATATAATATAACATGATGCTGCTTTATTAATATATAACATGATGCTGCTTTATTAATATATAACATGATGCTGCTTTATTAATATATAACATGATGCTGCTTTATTAATTTATAACATGATGCTGCTTTATTAATATATAATATAACATGATGCTGCTTTATTAATATATAAACATGATGCTGCTTTATTAATAATATATAATATAACATGATGCTGCTTTATTAATATATAACATGATGCTGCTTTATTAATATATACATGATGCTGCTTTATTAATTTATATAACATGATGCTGCTTTATTAATATATAACATGATGCTGCTTTATTAATATATAACATGATGCTGCTTTATTAATATATAACATGATGCTGCTTTATTAATATATAACATGATGCTGCTTTATTAATTTATAATATAACATGATGCTGCTTTATTAATATATAATATAACATGATGCTGCTTTATTAATATATAACATGATGCTGCTTTATTAATATATAACATGATGCTGCTTTATTAATATATAACATGATGCTGCTTTATTAATATATAATATAACATGATGCTGCTTTATTAATATATAACATGATGCTGCTTTATTAATATATAACATGATGCTGCTTTATTAATTTATAACATGATGCTGCTTTATTAATATATAATATAACATGATGCTGCTTTATTAATATATAACATGATGCTGCTTTATTAATATATAACATGATGCTGCTTTATTAATATATAACATGATGCTGCTTTATTAATTTATAACATGATGCTGCTTTATTAATTTATAACATGATGCTGCTTTATTAATTTATAATATAACATGATGCTGCTTTATTAATATATAATATAACATGATGCTGCTTTATTAATATATAATATAACATGATGCTGCTTTATTAATATATAACATGATGCTGCTTTATTAATTTATAACATGATGCTGCTTTATTAATATATAACATGATGCTGCTTTATTAATTTATAACATGATGCTGCTTTATTAATATATAACATGATGCTGCTTTATTAATATATAATATAACATGATGCTGCTTTATTAATATATAACATGATGCTGCTTTATTAATTTATAACATGATGCTGCTTTATTAATATATAACATGATGCTGCTTTATTAATTTATAACATGATGCTGCTTTATTAATATATAACATGATGCTGCTTTATTAATATATAACATGATGCTGCTTTATTAATTTATAATATAACATGATGCTGCTTTATTAATTTATAATATAACATGATGCTGCTTTATTAATATATAACATGATGCTGCTTTATTAATATATAACATGATGCTGCTTTATTAATATATAACATGATGCTGCTTTATTAATTTATAACATGATGCTGCTTTATTAATATGATTTAGATGATTATTTTCTGCTCAGCGTCCGCAGTTTGATCTAATCGCGCAGCTCTTTATTTTGTACTGATTTTATAATAAATAATAAAATAATGAATAATAAAATAATAATCTGTTTAATATTCGTTTTTTTCGCGTTAAATACTCGAAAAATCTTAAGTAATTTTAGAAAAATCTGTAGAAGTGAATTCGTTTCTGTCCAATAGATTTTTAAAATGAATAAAACACGGTGTGTGTGTGTGTGTGTGTGTGTGTGTGTGTGTGTGTGGGGGGGGGGGGGGGGGGGGGGGGGGGGGGTATTAAAGATCATCAGAGATCTGATTTATGATCGGAATGCTTCAGACTTTAAAATCTGATCGGAATGAAAGTGTAGAATGTTCAGCGTTTCCGTTTCGATCAGAAAGCCGTCGATCGGACAGAACATCTCAGATTTAATTAGAATAATTAACTAATAAACAGAGCCGCCTCAGTCCAGCTGGAAATGGCTCGATAATCGATAATCAATAATCAAAGCATTTATCTGAAGGTTAAAATGCGATGATTCAGATGATTTCCGTTTGAATTTAATTATAATTATAATTAATGTGGTTATTGTTGTAATTAGAGGAACAGATTTAAACGCGGCTTCTCTGTTCAACTGACATTTATTTTTCTTTACAAACGAAATCCGCCACGTGACGCGAGCCGCGTTCCACCGCTGCAGACTGCTAGAACCATCAAACAATAGAACCATCAGAACCAATAGAACCAATCAGAATCAAACAGAACCAAACAGACCCATCAGAGCGGCATAATAATATTAATAATAATAATAATAAAAATAATAATAATAATATTAATAAAAAAAATATCTTTCATTCTGCTGCTTCTGCACAAACCTGTTAGAACAGTGAGAACTCAAATCCACAACTCAGTTCTTCATTCTATAAACGCTGAAGTCTGATTTGATTGTCTGATGTTTGATGGTTTGATGGTTTGATGTCTGATGGTTTGATGGTTTGATGTCTGATGGTCTGATGTCTGATGGTTTGATGGTTTGATGGTTTGATGTCTGATGTCTGATGGTTTGATGTCTGATGGTTTGATGGTTTGATGGTTTGATGTCTGATGTCTGATGGTCTGATGGTTTGATGTCTGATGGTTTGATGTCTGATGGTTTGATGTCTGATGGTTTGATGGTTTGATGTCTGATGTCTGATGGTTTGATGTCTGATGGTTTGATGGTTTGATGGTTTGATGTCTGATGTCTGATGGTTTGATGTCTGATGGTTTGATGTCTGATGGTTTGATGTCTGATGGTTTGATGTCTGATGGTTTGATGTCTGATGGTTTGATGTCTGATGGTTTGATGTCTGATGGTTTGATGTCTGATGGTTTGATGTCTGATGGTTTGATGTCTGATGGTTTGATGTCTGATGGTTTGATGTCTGATGGTTTGATGTCTGATGGTTTGATGTCTGATGGTTTGATGTCTGATGGTTTGATGTCTGATGGTTTGATGTCTGATGGTTTGATGTCTGATGGTTTGATGTCTGATGGTTTGATGTCTGATGGTTTGATGTCTGATGGTTTGATGTCTGATGGTTTGATGTCTGATGGTTTGATGTTTTGATGGTTTGATGGTTGATGGTTTGATGGTTTGATGTCTGATGGTTTGATGTCTGATGGTTTGATGTCTGATGGTTTGATGTCTGATGGTTTGATGTCTGATGGTTTGATGTCTGATGGTTGGATGGTCTGATGGTCTGATGGTCTGATGGTCTGATGGTCTGATGTCTGATGGTCTGATGTCTGATGGTTTGATGTCTGATGGTTTGATGTCTGATGGTTTGATGTCTGATGGTTTGATGTCTGATGGTTTGATGTCTGATGGTTTGATGTCTGATGGTTTGATGTCTGATGGTTTGATGTCTGATGGTTTGATGTCTGATGTCTGATGGTTTGATGTCTGATGGTTTGATGTCTGATGTCTGATGGTTTGATGTCTGATGGTCTGATGTCTGATGGTCTGATGTCTGATGGTTTGATGTCTGATGGTCTGATGGTTTGATGTCTGATGGTTTGATGTCTGATGGTTTGATGTCTGATGGTTTGATGTCTGATGGTTTGATGTCTGATGGTCTGATGGTTTGATGTCTGATGGTTTGATGTCTGATGGTCTGATGGTTTGATGTCTGATGGTTTGATGTCTGATGGTTTGATGTCTGATGGTTTGATGTCTGATGGTTTGATGTCTGATGGTTTGATGTCTGATGGTTTGATGTCTGATGGTCTGATGGTCTGATGGTTTGATGTCCTGATGGTTTGATGTCTGATGTCTGATGGTTTGATGTCTGATGGTCTATATTCCGTAAAGATCAGATGTTCCACTTCAGACCTTCAGATCCTTCATCATCATCAGACTTTACAGAAGCCCTCGTGTTTGGATTGGTTGGTTTGCAGCGATGTCCTCCCCGTGTCCCGTGGTCTTTTGATTGGATTAGTTTGAGTTCTGATGGTTTTAGATCCGAGCGTCTGCAAAAGAACCAACATTTAAATAAAAGATCTGCCCTTCGGCCGAACGCTCCATCACCACAAATCCAATGAATTAAAGATGTCCGTCCGAAAGCGCCGAGCCCTTAATGCAGCGCGGGTGAATTATGCATCGGAGGGGGGGGGGTTAATTGTGGAAGGAGGCGCCGAGTTGCCCCTGTGAGGGGTAAACCTGCCCGCGCAGGTGGAGGTCGTAGGGGAGGTGCAGGTCGGAGGGGGCCGCGCCCTGGCCGGGTACGGTGCAGTAACGAACCCCGTAATGGCAGCTCTTCCCGGGCCCCCCCGGCCCCCCCGGCTCCTCGTGCTTCAGGGAGAAGATGGCGTTGAAGTCGAGCGGCGGGCTGGCGTCCTCCGGAGACGCCGGCTCGTACAGTGTCTCGTACCCGCCGCAGTACGTGTAGGGCCGGTAGGGCCCGGCGGGGGGGGGCGGGTCGTGGCGGTAGGCCGGGTACGCGGCGTCGTACGCGCTCTGCTCCGCCACCAAGCTGCGCGCGTTCAGCTGCAGGCACCCTGCCACCAGGTTGGTGGTGGGCTGGGATAGGCCCTTGCACAGCGTCTGCACGAAGCTCAGCAGGTCGGGCCGCCGGCCGGCGCTCAGGACGTCGGACAGCGCGCTGATGTAGTTCTTGGCGAGGCGCAGCGTCTCGATCTTGGAGAGCTTCTGCGTTTTGGACGCGCAGGGCACCACCCTGCGCAGACGGTCCAGCGCGCTGTTCAGGCCGTGCATGCGGCTGCGCTCCCGCGCGTTGGCCTCCATGCGCCGCAGCCTCACGCGGTCCACGCGCTCCCGGCTCGGCTGCTTCCTGCGCGGACCCCTCCGCCGCGCCGCGTCCCGCTCGTCGTCCCGCCGCTCCGATCCGTCCTCGTCCTCCGGAACCCCGAAGTCCGAGTGCGGCTCCCGTTTGAAGGCCTCGTGTCTGACGCAGTCCCGCGGAAAGTTCTGCACCGACTGACCGTCCATCACCAGCGGCTCCTCCACCCGCAACGTCAGCATCTTACCCTGAGACACGGGGACACAGGGACGGTCAGAGACACGGAGGACGGTCAGAGACAGAGACACGGAGGGACAGTCAGACACACGGAGGGACGGTCAGACACACGGAGGGACGGTCAGACACACGGAGGGACGGTCAGAGACACGGAGGACGGTCAGAGACACGGAGGACGGTCAGAGACACGGAGGGACGGTCAGAGACACGGAGGGACGGTCAGAGACAGAGACACGGAGGGACGGTCAGAGACAGAGACACGGAGGGACGGTCAGAGACAGAGACACGGAGGGATGGTCAGAGACACGGAGGGATGGTCAGAGACACGGAGGGACGGTCAGAGACACGGAGGGTCGGTCAGAGACACGGAGGGACGGTCAGAGACACGGGGACAACAGTCAGAGACACAGAGGGACGGTCAGAGACACGGAGGGACGGTCAGAGACACGGTCAGACACGGAGGGACGGTCAGAGACACGGAGGGACGGTCAGAGACACGGAGGGACGGTCAGAGACACGGAGGGACGTTCAGAGACACGGAGGGACGGTCAGACACAGAGACACGGAGGGACGGTCAGACACAGAGACACGGAGGGACGGTCAGACACGGAGGGACGGTCAGAGACGCAGAGGGACGGTCAGAGACACGGAGGGACGGTCAGAGACACGGAGGGACGGTCAGAGACACGGAGGGACGGTCAGAGACACGGGGACAACAGTCAGAGACACGGAGGGACGGTCAGAGACACGGAGGGACGGTCAGAGACACGGAGGGACGGTCAGACACAGAGACACGGAGGGACGGTCAGACACAGAGACATGGAGGGACGGTCAGACACGGAGGGACGGTCAGAGACGCAGAGGGACAGTCAGAGACATTGAGGACAGAGACGGGAGTCATTCATCTGAAGCGTCCACACCCTGAGGACAGTCAGTAAGGCGGTTGATCAAAGCGTTTTAACGATGTGACGTTAACGTTAAAGCAACGCGCTCAGCAGCATTGTGATGTCACACAGACTCGTGTCTCGTACCTGGATCCTGAGGGTCAGCGGGCAGCGTCCATGATGCTCGGACCTCCGGACGGCTGGCTCTCTCTCTCTCTCTCTCTCGCTCGCTCGCTCGCTCTGAAGTGACGGCGATGCCAACTGCCGGCGCGATACCCATGCCATCTGCCGCTGACGTCACGTGGTGCGTGTGGTCACGTGGGCGTCCCCCGGGGACGTGGCTCCTCCCTCTTCATCTGGCATGGCAGAGACACTTCCAAACCACAAAAGAGAAGAGACTGGAACCCAGGACACGGGTTCGGTTATCCGCGTCACACCAACGGTGAGGAGCGGTGACGTCTTTAAAGAGAGGACGTGCCGGAGGACGGACGGATCCTGATGTTCCACTTTCAGCTGAGAACCCGCAGGACACCGCCGCAAACGTCCAACCAACCCATAAACCTGCAAAGAACAGTCCACCTCCCGGTTCCCCTGACGGTCCGGTCCCCCTGACGGTCCCTCTGACGGTCCGGTCCCCCTGACGGTCCGGTCCCCTCTGATGGTCCGGTCCCCCTGACGGTCCCTCTGACGGTCCGGTTCCCCTGACGGTCCGGTCCCCCTGACGGGTCCCCCTGACGGTCCGGTCCCCCTGACGGTCCGGTCCCCCTGACGGTCCGGTCCCTCTGACGGTCCCTCTGACGGTCCGGTTCCCCTGACGGTCCGGTCCCCCTGACGGTCCGGTTCCCCTGACGGTCCCCCTGACGGTCCGGTTCCCCTGACGGTCCCCCTGACGGTCCGGTTCCCCTGACGGTCCCCCTGACGGTCCAGTCCCCCTGACGGTCCAGTCCCCCTCCCGGTCCCCCTGACGGTCCGGTCCCCCTGACGGTCCAGTCCCCCTGACGGTCCAGTCCCCCTGACGGTCCGGTTCCCCTGACGGTCCCCCTGACGGTCCAGTCCCCCTGACGGTCCAGTCCCCCTCCCGGTCCCCCTGACGGTCCAGTCCCCCTCCCGGTCCCCCTGACGGTCCGGTTCCCCTGACGGTCCCCCTGACGGTCCAGTCCCCCTCCCGGTCCCCCTGACGGTCCGGTCCCCCTGACGGTCCTCTCTCTCTGTCTCATAATAAGGAAGCAGAACAGCAGCCCACATTGTTGCCCCCCCCCGCCTCAGCTGGTGATGGGGTTCTGCTCCACCACACACTCTCTCACACACACACACTCTCTCACACACACACACTCTCACACACACACACACACTCACACACACACACTCACACACACACACACACACACACACTGTGTGATGAGTCAAACTTCCCATTTCAGACTGATCACTTCAGTGCACTAATTGCAAATGCAAATTCATATTAATTAATTACTGTGTTAATTAGTTCTCTGCTCTTTTTGAGCCATAAATCATTGTACACTAACGAAGGAGAGAACCGGCCCCGCCCCTTTCACATTAAACATTCAGCATGAGCATGTAGAAATAGACTGTCTCCTATCCCTGCCGCTCTGAGGGAGAACATGCTAAAGTCCCCCGAAGCTGTGATGGATGAGCAGCACCTGCATCTCCTCAGGACCACCAGGAACCAGGAGAGGAACGCGGAGGAGAACCTGACGATGGGTGACCTCCTGAAAAGACGTGCAGGACAAACCGGGAGGTCAGAGAGAGGAGAACATGTTCAGCCCCAACAGGAGCGGGGGAGGGGGGGGTGCAGAGGGGGAGGGGGGAGGGGGAAGGGGGGGGCAGAGGGGGAAGGGGGGGTGCAGAGGGGGGGTGCAGAGGGGGAGGAGGAGGGAGGAGGAGGGGGGCGGGACCCGACAGAGACGGCGCTCCTCTTTTCTGGAGCTTTCTGTTCGTTAATGGTCTCTCTGTCTAATTGTGTTCACTAACGATCCGAGTGCAAATGGACGCTTCTAAAAAGAAAGAGGTGCGAATGCACGAGGACCCACACCCCAACACGGCGAGGAGCGCGAATGCACACGAGGACCCACACCCCAACACGGCGAGGAGCGCGAATGCACACGAGGACGCCACACCCCAACACGGCGAGGAGCGCGAACGCACACGAGGACCCACACCCCAACACGGCGAGGAGCGCGAATGCACACGAGGACGCCACACCCCAACACGGCGAGGAGCGCGAATGCACACGAGGACCCACACCCCAACACGGCGAGGAGCGCGAATGCACACGAGGACGCCACCACACCCCAACACGGCGAGGAGCGCGAATGCACACGAGGACCCACACCCCAACACGGCGAGGAGCGCGAATGCACACGAGGACGCCACACCCCAACACGGCGAGGAGCGCGAATGCACACGAGGACCCACACCCCAACACGGCGAGGAGCGCGAATGCACCAAGGACCCACACCCCAACACGGCGAGGAGCGCGAATGCACACGAGGACCCACACCCCAACACGGCGAGGAGCGCGAATGCACACGAGGACCCACACCCCAACACGGCGAGGAGCGCGAATGCACGAGGACGCCACACCCCAACACGGCGAGGAGCGCGAATGCACACGAGGACGCCACACCCCAACACGGCGAGGAGCGCGAATGCACACGAGGACCCACACCCCAACACGGCGAGGAGCGCGAATGCACACGAGGACACCACACCCCAACACGGCGAGGAGCGCGAATGCACACGAGGACCCACACCCCAACACGGCGAGGAGCGCGAATGCACACGAGGACCCACACCCCAACACGGCGAGGAGCGCGAATGCACACGAGGACCCACACCCCAACATCTGTCTCTCTGTCTCTCTCTGCTGAAATCTCAGATGTTCTCAGATGTTCTCTCTTTCTTTGAAGTTCTCCTGTTGTGTCTGGACTTCATCTTCAGAAGCAGAACGTGTTCTCCATCCTCCTCCTCCTCCAGTCCTCCTCCACAGTGCAGTGTTCCAGAAGCTGTACCCTAAAGAACCGTGTCCTTCAGGACTCCATGGACCAATCAGGTAGGAACTCATCATTTATTACTGAGGGTTCTTAAGGGTCCCCAACATCAGAACCACATCACAACATGGTTCCTTAAAGACCGCGGCAGCCGAGAGCGGGCGCTCTGTTCAGAGCGTGTGCAGAACGGTCAGATTGCGGTTCTGCTCATTTGTTGGCCGATCTGATGGCCCCATCTGGTCAGCCTGGTTGGGTTCTGGATTACTCATGGTCTGGACCCCGTGATCACCCGACAGCCTCGCCAGGTTCCGCGTACCACCCACAGACAGGCTGGAACCGGCCCCGTCCAAAATCGGTGACAACACCACCACCACCTCCACCACCACCACCAAACCCACACAGAGGAACAAAGAAGAACCCAGAACGTGAAGCCTGAGAACATATCACACTCAGGAAGAGAACATACCAAATTAAAATGGAAGAAAAGCATGTATGGACTGAACATGTGCTTCTGAGGCTTATCCCAGCACACGCGGTTGTGCCGTCAGCCGGAGCTCGGCGTGGAGGCTGGAGTAAGAGGAACAGATGTTGAGAGATTAAATTAGGACTCTGCTGTTCAGACATTCTCATCACGTCAAGAACGTCTACCGCGAGCAGGAGAACCACTCGGAGCTGCACTCATCACGATGCTCTTTGTGTTCTGAACATGTTCCACAGAACTCCAGCCTCAGCCTGAGGAGAACATTCAAACGCACATCAGCCCTGAGAGACGGAGAGTTGGGCTGAACCAATGTTCTTCTGTATCCACAGAGTCCACAGTCCAGACCCGAACCCCACCGAGGAACCTACGTTCTGGAGGATCTCCACCATCACTGAGATCCTGGAACATCAACCAGTGCAACTCCGAGACGGTGAAACGGCAGGTGTGACGTCAGCAGCGATGTTTCAGTTTACACTCCAAACTCCGTTCCCTTCGTTTAAACTGGTCTGCTACCCCCACCTGCTGGAAGAACCCCGGTACTGCAGGACGAACCCTGTCATTAGAATTATTATGAAATGAAAGTTCTGTGGATTAAACGAGCTCCACCTGCAGAAGAAAGTCTTTGAAGTGAAGAACCCACTGAAGATCAGACTTAACTTTATTTATACAGCATTTTAAAAACAACAATTTAACTTCAAACAGAATGGAAGCAATTAAAAATGAAATCCAAAAAATAATTAAGAATAAAACCAAACGAGAGCCGTGTGGAACCCGAGAACGCAGTCTGGTTCCTGTAGACCTGTGACGATGATGTAATGATGTGTCCTGTTCAGGTCAGCTTCATCATCATCATCATCGTCGTCATCAACGATGGGGAACATGTCTATCATCAGAGGAGAACAGATCCCCTGGTGGAGCCACCTGCGGGTTCCGCGCCGCAGCTCTGATTTGAATACAGTTGCTGTCATTAGATATGGCATTCTGTTGCCGTGGTTTCAGCCAAGAACAGAATAAGGAACCAGCTCGCTGCTTCAGGAACCATTTGGAGGATGTTCTGTGGAGGCGTCTGAAGGACGGAGCCGAGGTGAGTTTAAACCGTCTGTAGATCGTCCACCGTTAGAACAAAGTTCTAAAGCAAAGCTCCATGTGCTGACCGTTATCTC
>JAFMOC010000888.1:92500-107500 GCA_019802505.1 Corydoras sp. C115 | reverse complement strand
GGCAGGCGCTCAGTCATTTCACCTTACTGTGGAACCTGATTAGAACCCACGGTAACAGCTGTCTGTCTTTCAGATCCAGAGCTTTGATGAGGGCAGTCTAGCGGGGAGCTACGCCGGTCCTCCTGAGGGCGTTCCTCAAGGTGGGTAGAACCAGAGAGCGTGTGCAGGCACACCACAGTAAGCTGGGGGGGGTGCCCATCCAAAGGAGAACGTTTGGGGCAGATATACCCAAAACTGACAGGACACCCACTCACTATATGGGGCAATTTAGCAGCCAATTTACCTTGAATCCATGTTTTTGGGTCCCCAGCGCTGAGAGGAGAACGTGCCCCTGGTTCATGTTTCAGTGAATGTTTAGAGATTTTAATGTGGGAACCTCTCCGTCAGTTTTGCTCGGCGGGGACACCTGCAGATGTTCCTCTCTGAACTGTACTGAATGTCCTGCAGGTTCCCTCTCCAGGGTCAGCTCGTTTCTGATGAGAACCAACAGCTGTCAGTCGGACAGCAGCGGCTTTTTAGAGGAACCCTTCGTCCCCCCGAACCCCAATCCCGTACCCGAGCTGAGGAAGGTAAGCTCTCTGTGTCTTCATTCTGGAACGATCTGTGAACAGCAGGGGGCAGCGTTCCGACTGTATTGTGTAGGATGTACTGTGTGACGTTCTGCTGCTCATGAGAACCTCGATGCTAGAGTCGGAATGGAAGCTGTTTATACTCTGGGGTTCTGCATGGAGAATAAAAGCTCACTCCTCATTTAGGAGGGGCTGTCAGGGGCCCCGCATGTCCTCATAGGTCCCTTTAGAACCGTCTCTGCTGAGAACTTCAACCCTGAGAACCCTCCATGAAGAAGCCCCATGTATACCAACATTAAAGTTGATGTGCCATACGGGGGTGCTGTAGTCCATGGTTCGTCTGTTACCCCACAGCAGGAAGGTTCTGGGGTATTACTGCAGGGTCTTTGAGGGTTTTCTTCAGGAGCTCCGGGTTTCTTTCATGGTTTCAAGGTGTGTTTAAACAAAATGCTCTTCAGAACCGTGTAGAAGTTTGCTGTCCTGAGACTGTTCCTCTGTTCTGTGTTGTCCTGTCACTCGTTTGTGATTTGTAGGTTCTCCATGCCATGTCTGGTGACAGTACAGATGGTCAGCAGAAGAGTGATGACCACCAGAACACCAAGCTGCACTCTGATCCTCCCCAAGGATCTGCTGCATCACGCAAACAAACCGGGTTCTCGGCTTCAGGTTCTCTCAACTTTAAAGCCAAGATTCAGGAACCAGACTCCACAGTTAATGTTCCACAGAAGGACAGTGTCAGCAACTCCAACAGAAAGACGAGCGGGGTACTAAAGGACCCACCAAATCTGAGAACCACGTTAGAGAAGGACTTACCTGGTTTACGTGGGTACGGGGGTCAAAGTACTGTTCCAAAAACAGACCTGCAGGCAGGAACCACCACGTTGGAGAACCACCCGACAGGTTCCCTGAGCTATGGAGGAGGAACCACCATGTTGGAGAACCACTCCACAGGTGGATATGACTCTGCTGGGAAAGGTACCAATCAACACAATCAGTATGAAAATACAACGCTACCCTCAGACTCACCTGGTGGACACGCCCGTTTGGAGGGAGGAACCACTCGGCCTAATGCCTCTTCAGGTTATGGTCTAGAAGGTTCCACATTGCTAAAGAGCAGACCAAGTGTACCAGGGTTCAGGGAAGATCATACCGATGGATCTGCAGTAGAAAGTAGCCCAGACATAAGGGGTTTTCCGGGTTCCCATTGCTCTGCAGGAAGAAGTGCTTCGTTCCGAAAGGACTCGCGGGATCTACCTGACCTTGTGAGTGACAGTTCAATGCTGCAGAACCCCTCCTCCAATTCTCCTCATGGCATTAAGGACAGTTCCTATGACAACCTGAGAAGAAGCAGTTCTACAGAAGTCGGTGGGGTCTCGTATTTGGGGCGCTCGGTCTCGGTACAGATGCGTTCCACCTCTGGGAGTTCTCTAAAAGGAAGTTCCTCACTTGGACCCAGCATGGGGGAGCTGAGGAGGAACTCATTTTTGCAGAGCCACCAGTCAAGTTCTGATGTGGACAACGTTTTAGTTTCTTCTGTAACGTCTGATCATCCACCATATCATCAGTGGCGCTCTGACGACGGTTCTAATGGGCCGCGGGCCCCGGGGCCCCGGTTGAACTCTGCTGAAATGGGCCAGTCATACGATGAGGACTCGCGGTGGAAGAACACGCTGTGGACTGGAACCCATTACTATGGTTCTTACCAGCACGTACACCAGAACAGGAGCGGAGAACCTCAGAGTTACAAACCAGCTCCTGAAGCCTCCACCTTACCGGTAGGTCCTACACCAGGTGGAACCCGCTCTCTGCCATGCGGAACACGTTAAAGTTAGTGTTAGAACATTTACACAGGCAGGTTCACCCACACAGAAGCTTGGAGTATGGAACTCCTTTAGAACATTAGAGGACTCTGAGTAATAGTCTTGTGTATTTCCTCCTGGTTCCCGGTACATGGGGCGTTCTGTACATGTTCCTCTGTTAATACCTGACCTGTCCTTAAAGCTGGATTAGACACTCGGTTCTGATTTGTTTGTAAATGCATGCTGTGGACTCAGGGGTGGAGGTTCTGCCTCCATCCTCATCCTCTGTATGAGAAGCAGGCCGGCTGCCGGCGGTGGAGCGTGTAGTGACGGTGTTCTCCTGTTCTTCAGTACTCCATGGAGGAGCTGATGGGTATGATGAGGTGTCTGTGGAGGTTCAGGAGGATGCTCTCTGAGATCGAGGCACGGCTGAAGGAGGAGCAGACTGTGATTGGCTCGCTCTCAGAGGAACACAGGTACTGACTTTACCTCAGGTTACTCTGCAGTCCATCTGGTTCTCTGATGATTAGAACCCTCAGAGCAGGTCATCATCTATAGAACCGTACAGCACTTCCTCGCTGTGTAAACCAGAACTAGCCTCAGATAACTCGTACCGGGTTCTGTAGGGTCCAGAATGTGTCGGACCTCAGAGAAGGAACTGACGTTCTGTTCTTCTAGAGCCGAGATCAAAGACATCCTGGAACTGAGGAGTGCCGTGAAACAGGAAGCTCGGCTGCTGGAACAACAGCTGGAAGATCTGCTGAGCTCCTACGATGAGAACTTCAAACTGGTGAGAACACCATGACATCACACACACTGTGACCCCAGACTCTATGACATCACACACGCTGTGACCCCAGACTCTATGACATCACACACGCTGTGACCCCAGACTCTATGACATCACACACGCTGTGACCCCAGACTCTATGACATCACACACGCTGTGACCCCAGACTCTATGACATCACACACGCTGTGACCCCAGACTCTATGACATCACACACACTGTGACCCCAGACTCTATGACATCACACACGCTGTGACCCCAGACTCTATGACATCACACACGCTGTGACCCCAGACTCTATGACATCACACACACTGTGACCCCAGACATTATGACATCACACAATTATTATAATGAAGATGATGATGATGATGATGATGAAGAGCTGATGTGGTGTCTCCCTGCAGAAGATGAACAGGCTCCTGGATGAGCAGTGGCAGCTCTGCACGGAGCTGATGTTCTCCTCCTCCGGTGAACCTCACTCTGCTCCTCAGACCTCCACCAGGAGTGTGGGCATCCAGTGCACCCTGCTCACTGACCCCTCTCAGCCAATCAGAGACGAGCTCCGGCAGCAGAGCGGGTGGGATGTGGGCGGGGTATATAAAAGTGTGAGTGCCACACCCAGAACAGGGAGAACATGCCAACCCCACAGAGCCTGACCTGTTGTGAACATACAGAGTAGCTCTGGATTTTAGTTGAATAATTCTCTGATGTGTACTTCTGCAGGTGACAGACGTGTGGCGCTGTAACGAGCCAGTGATTTGATGGTTCAGCAGTTTAAACTCCGTCATCGTGTCTCTCTGTTTACGACCCGCGGAACCTCAGAACCGCAGAACCGCGGAACCTCAGAGCCTCTCTTTAGTATTGTGATGTATTATGACTTTGATCTTTAATCTTAATGAACTGCTGGATTAATTTTTTAATCTGAATCTTTATGACTGAAGTAAAAACAACAACATTCTGCAAACAATCCTGCCTTGTGTTTTGTGTGTGTGAGAATGAGTGTGTGTGAGTGTGTGTGAGAGTGTGTGTGAGAGTGTGTGTGAGAGTGTGTGTGTTTTGTGTGTGTGTTTTGTGTGTGTGAGTGAGTGAGTGAGTGTGTGTGAGTGAGTGTGTGTGAGTGTGAGTGTGTGTGTGAGTGAGTGTGTGTGTGAGTGTGTGTGTTTTTTTTTAACATTCAGCACGCATGCAAACACACACACACACACACACACACACTCTCTGACCCGGCTCTCCGGTTGTGTGGAGGTGCAGGTGCTCTGTGTTAATGACTGTACTTCATGTTCAAGCATTGTGAGAGCCTCTTTGATGTTCCTGCACTGCCCCTAGTGGACCGTGGTCTGAATTGCACCCCGACTCTGCTCTACATAAACCCCGCCCTCGTTGACTGTCGCTCTGCTCTCGCTCTGCTGCAGGTAAGACATGCTTCCTCATCTTCATCTTCCTATGTTTTATTTGAAGATGTATTTTTAAATCTCAGCTCATTAATATTCATAATTCATTCATTAATGTTAATTAATAACGGGCTCTGTACTCTGGTCAGTGCAATCAGCACCGTGACCCCCCCTCCCCTCCCAAACACACACACACACACACACACACACACACACACTCTCTGAATTATGGATGTGGTCTGAGACGGGGGGGGGGGGGTGATATCTGATCTGGGACCTCAGCTGGCCTCATCCTGAGAGCTCACAGTCAGAGCGGGACAGAGGGACGGACGGACGGACGGCTGATCCGGAGACCGTGTGTAAGTACTGCTCTTTATCCAGAACCCGCTAAGAAGGCAGAACCTGAGGAGCAATGTGGGACGTGAGGACGGGACAGGAGAACGAGGCGGAGCTTTGTGGGGAGGGTGGAGGAGGGGAGCGGCATTCATGTCGGTAACCACGCCTGACCGTCTCCCCGCAGACAGACACCGAGATGGACGGACAGCAGCGCGGCTCAGAGGACGCTCCGCGGCAGACGCCAAAGAAACCGCGCAGGAAGGACACGCCCGTCAACTGCCCCCCGCTCGCCCCAGGTAACGCTATCGACCAATCAGATCAAAGAAACGCGAGTGTGAGTCTGCACGGAAACCCATTCAGTGCTGTGTGTTCTCAGGGGTTCGGTTCCTGAAGGACGAGACGCGTCTCATTCACATCGAAGATGAAGACAAGGAGACAAAGAAATCCAATTAATTCACCTTTAATTCACTCTGCTCTCTCTGAGTTAACTGTAGACCTGAGAGACAGAGAGTCGGTCGGTCAGTCGGTCGGTCAGTCGGTCGGTCAGTCGGTCGGTCAGTCGGTCTGTTGTTCCTGTGATTGATTTTCTGTCTTTAAAAAACAAAACCTGTTTTAAAGCCGTTTAGTTTCTGTGTTGAATCCTGAATATCCAATGTTTAAGCTGCGGACACATCAGACCCACAGACACATCAGACCCACAGACACATCAGACCCACAGACACATCAGACCCACAGACACATCAGACCCAGAGACACATCAGACCCAGAGACACATCAGACCCACAGACACATCAGACCCAGAGACACATCAGACCCAGAGACACATCAGACCCAGAGACACATCAGACCCAGACACATCAGACCCACAGACACATCAGACCCAGAGACACATCAGACAGAGACACATCCCCAGAGACACATCAGACCCAGAGACACATCAGACCCACAGACACATCAGACCCACAGACACATCAGACCCACAGACACATCAGACCCACAGACACATCAGACCCAGAGACACATCAGACCCACAGACACATCAGACCCAGAGACACATCAGACCCAGAGACACATCAGACCCAGACAGACACATCAGACATCAGACCAGAGAGACACATCAGACCCAGAGACACATCAGACCCAGAGACACATCAGACCCAGAGACACATCAGACCCAGAGACACATCAGACCCAGAGACACATCAGACCCAGAGACACATCAGACCCAGACCATCAGACCCAGAGACACATCAGACCCACAGACACATCAGACCCAGACACATCAGAGACACATCAGACCCAGAGACACATCAGACCCAGAGACACATCAGACCCAGAGACACATCAGACCCAGAGACACATCAGACCCAGAGACACATCAGACCCAGAGACACATCAGACCCAGAGACACATCAGACCCAGAGACACATCAGACCCACAGACACATCAGACCCACAGACACATCAGACCCACAGACACATCAGACCCACAGACACATCAGACCCACAGACACATCAGACCCACAGACACATCAGACCCACAGACACATCAGACCCACAGACACATCAGACCCACTCTGTGAGACGGTGTGTGGACTCTGTGAGACGGTGTGTGGACTCTGTGAGACGGTGTGTGGACTCTGTGAGACGTCGTGTGGACTCTGTGAGACGTCGTGTGGACTCTGTGAGACGTCGTGTGGACTCTGTGAGACGTCGTGTGGACTCTGTGAGACGTCGTGTGGACTCTGTGAGACGTCTCTGTGAGACGTCGTGTGGACTCTGACTCTGTGAGACGTCGTGTGGACTCTGTGAGACGACTCTGTGAGACGTCGTGTGGACTCTGTGAGACGTCGTGTGGACTCTGTGAGACGTCGTGTGGACTCTGTGAGACGTCGTGTGGACTCTGTGAGACGTCGTGTGGACTCTGTGAGACGTCGTGTGGACTCTGTGAGACGTGTGTGGACTCTGTGAGACGGTGTGTGGACTCTGTGAGACGTCGTGTGGACTCTGTGAGACGGTGTGTGGACTCTGTGAGACGGTGTGTGGACTCTGTGAGACGGTGTGTGAGACGGTGTGTGGACTCTGTGAGACGGTGTGTGGACTCTGTGAGACGGTGTGTGGACTCTGTGAGACGGTGTGTGAGACGGTGTGTGGACTCTGTGAGACGGTGTGTGGACTCTGTGAGAGACGTGTGTGGACTCTGTGAGACGTCTGTGAGACGGTGTGTGGACTCTGTGAGACGTCGTGTGGACTGTGAGACGGCGTGTGGACTCTGTGAGACGTCGTGTGGACTCTGTGAGAGACGTGTGTGGGACTCTGTGAGACGGTGTGTCTGTGAGACGGTGTGTGGACTCTGTGAGACGGTGTGTGGACTGGAGACGGTGTGTGGACTCTGTGAGACGGTCGTGTGGACTCTGTGAGACGTCGTGTGGACTCTGTGAGACGTCGTGTGGACTCTGTGAGACGTGTGTGACTCTGTGAGACGGTGTGTGGGACTCTGTGAGACGGTGTGTGGACTCTGTGAGACGTGTGTGAGACGTGGACTCTGTGAGACGGTGTGTGGACTCTGTGAGACGGTGTGTGGACTCTGTGAGACGTCGTGTGGACTCTGTGAGACGGTGTGTGGACTCTGTGAGACGGTGTGTGGACTCTGTGAGACGGTGTGTGGACTCTGTGAGACGGTGTGTGGACGGTGTGTGGACTCTGTGTGTGACTCTGTGAGACGTGTGTGGACTCTGTGAGACGTCGTGTGGACTCTGTGAGACGTCGTGAGACGTCGTGTGGACTCTGTGAGACGTCGTGTGGACTCTGTGAGACGTCGTGTGGACTCTGTGAGACGTCGTGTGGACTCTGTGAGACGGTCTCTGTGAGACGGTCGTGTGGACTCTGTGAGACGTGTGTGGACTCTGTGAGACGTCGTGTGTGACTGTGTGACTCTGTGAGACGGTGTGTGGGAGACGTCTCTGTGAGACGTGTGTGGACTCTGTGAGACGTGGGACTCTGTGTGGACTCTGTCGTCGTGTGGACTGTGAGACGTCGTGTGGACTCTGTGAGACGTGTGGACTCTGTGAGACGGTGTGTGGACTCTGTGTGGACTCTGTGAGACGTCGTGTGGACTCTGTGAGACGTCGTGTGGACTCTGTGAGACGTCGTGTGGACTCTGTGAGACGGTGTGTGGACTCTGTGAGACGGTGTGTGAGACGGTGTGTGGACTCTGTGAGACGGTGTGTGGACTCTGTGAGACGGTGTGTGGACTCTGTGAGACGGTGGTGGACTCTGTGAGACGTGTGAGACGTCGTGTGGACTCGTGTGGACTCTGTGAGACGTCGTGTGGACTCTGTGAGACGGTGTGGACTCTGTGAGACGGTGTGTGGACTCTGTGAGACGGTGTGGGACTCTGTGAGACGGTGTGTGGACGGTGTGTGGACTCTGTGAGACGGTGTGTGGACTCTGTGAGACGTCGTGTGGACTCTGTGAGACGTCGTGTGGACTCTGTGAGACGTCGTGTGGACTGTGAGACTCTCTGTGAGACGGTGTGTGGACTCTGTGAGACGGTGTGTGACTCTGTGAGACTCTGTGAGACGGTGTGTGTGAGACGGTGTGTGGACTCTGTGAGACGGTGTGTGGGACTCTGTGAGACGTGAGACTCTGTGTGTGTGGACTCTGTGAGACGGCGTGTGGACTCTGTGAGACGTGAGACGGCGTGTGTGTGAGACGGTGACTCTGTGAGACGTCGTGTGGACTCTGTGAGACGGCGTGTGGACTCTGTGAGACGGCGTGTGTGTGAGACTGAGACGGCGTGTGTGAGACTGGACTCTGTGAGACGGTGTGTGGACTCTGTGAGACGGCGTGTGGGACTCTGTGAGACGGTGTGTGGACTCTGTGAGACGGTGTGTGGACTCTGTGTGTGGACTCTGTGAGACTCTGTGAGACGGTGTGTGGACTCTGTGTGTGGGACTCTGTGAGACGGCGTGTGGACTCTGTGAGACGGTCTGTGAGACGGCGTGTGGACGTGTGTGTGGACTCTGTGAGACGGTGTGTGGACTCTGTGAGACGGTGTGTGACTCTGTGAGACGTGTCTGTGAGACGGTGTGTGGACTCTGTGAGACGGTGTGTGGACTCTGTGAGACGGTGTGTGGACTCTGTGAGACGGTGTGGGACTCTGTGACGGTCTGTGAGACGGTGAGACGTCGTGTGTGTGGACTCTGTGAGACGTCGTGTGGACTCTGTGAGACGTCGTGTGGACTCTGTGAGACGTCGTGTGGACTCTGTGAGACGGTGTGGACTCTGTGTGACTCTGTGAGACGTCGTGTGGACTCTGTGAGACGTCGTGTGGACTCTGTGAGACGTGTGTGGGACTCTGTGAGACGTCGTGTGGACTCTGTGAGACGGTGTGTGGACTCTGTGAGACGGTGTGTGGACGTGAGACGTGAGACGGTGTGTGGACTCTGTGAGACGGTCGTGTGTGGTGAGACGGTGTGTGGACTCTGTGAGACGGTCTCTGTGAGACGGTGTGTGGACTCTGTGAGACGTGTGTGGACTCTGTGAGACGTGTGGACTCTGTGAGACGGTGTGTGGACTCTCTGTGAGACGGTCGTGTGGACTCTGTGAGACGGTGTGTGGACTCTGTGAGACGGTGTGTGGACTCTGTGAGACGTCGTGTGGACTCTGTGAGACGTCGTGTGGACTCTGTGAGACGTCGTGTGGACTCTGTGAGACGGTGTGTGGACTCTGTGAGACGGTGTGTGGACTCTGTGAGACGGACTCTGTGAGACGGTGTGGACTCTGTGAGACGGTGTGTGGACTCTGTGAGACGACGTGGACTCTGTGACGTGTGGACGGTGTGAGACGTGAGACGTGTGTGGACTCTGTGAGACGTCGTGTGGACTCTGTGAGACGTCGTGTGGACTCTGTGAGACGTCGTGTGTGGACTCTGTGAGACGTCGTGTGGACTCTGTGAGACGTCGTGTGGACTCTGTGAGACGTCGTGTGGACTCTGTGAGACGTCGTGTGGACTCTGTGAGACGTGTGTGGACTCTGTGAGACGTGTGGACTCTGTGTGGACTCTGTGAGACGGTGTGGACTGGTGGACTCTGTGAGACGTCGTGTGGACTCTGTGAGACGTGTGTGGACTCTGTGAGACGGTGTGTGGACTCTGTGAGACGTCGTGTGTGGACTCTGTGAGACGGTCGTGTGGACTCTGTGAGACGTCGTGTGGACTCTGTGAGACGGTGTGGACTCTGTGAGACGGTCTGTGAGACGTCGTGTGGACTCTGTGAGACGGTGTGTGGACTCTGTGAGACGTCGTGGACTCTGTGAGACGGTCTGTGAGACGGTGTGGACTCTGTGAGACGGTCGTGTGGACTCTGTGAGACGTCGTGTGGACTCTGTGAGACGGTGTGTGGACTCTGTGAGACGGTGTGTGGACTCTGTGAGACGGTGTGTGGACTCTGTGAGACGTCGTGTGGACTCTGTGAGACGGTGTGTGGACTCTGTGAGACGTCGTGTGGACTCTGTGAGACGTGTGTGGACTCTGTGAGACGGTGTGGACTCTGTGGACTCTGTGAGACGGTGTGTGGACTCTGTGAGACGTCGTGTGGACTCTGTGAGACGTCGTGTGGACTCTGTGAGACGTCGTGTGGACTCTGTGAGACGGCGTGTGGACTCTGTGAGACGGCGTGTGGACTCTGTGAGACGTCGTGTGGACTCTGTGAGACGGTGTGTGGACTCTGTGAGACGGTGTGTGGACTCTGTGAGACGGTGTGTGGACTCTGTGAGACGGTGTGTGGACTCTGTGAGACGGTGTGTGAGACGGTGTGTGGACTCTGTGAGACGGCGTGTGGACTCTGTGAGACGGCGTGTGGACTCTGTGAGACGGCGTGTGGACTCTGTGAGACGGCGTGTGGACTCTGTGAGACGGCGTGTGGACTCTGTGAGACGGCGTGTGGACTCTGTGAGACGGCGTGTGGACTCTGTGAGACGGCGTGTGGACTCTGTGAGACGGCGTGTGGACTCTGTGAGACGGCGTGTGGACTCTGTGAGACGGCGTGTGGACTCTGTGAGACGGTGTGTGGACTCTGTGAGACGGCGTGTGGACTCTGTGAGACGGCGTGTGGACTCTGTGAGACGGCGTGTGGACTCTGTGAGACGGTGTGTGGACTCTGTGAGACGGTGTGTGGACTCTGTGAGACGGTGTGTGGACTCTGTGAGACGGCGTGTGGACTCTGTGAGACGGTGTGTGTGTGTGAGACTCTGTGAGACGGGCGTGTGGACTCTGGAGACGGTGTGTGAGACGGCGTGTGGACTCTGTGAGACGGTGTGTGAGACGGACTCTGTGAGACGGTGTGTGGACTCTGTGAGACGGTGTGTGTGTGACTCTGTGAGACGGTGTGTGGACTCTGTGAGACGGTGTGTGGACTCTGTGAGACGGTGTGTGGACTCTGTGAGACGGTGTGTGGACTCTGTGAGACGGCGTGTGTGGACTCTGTGAGACGGCGTGTGGACTCTGTGAGACGTCGTGTGGACTCTGTGAGACGGTGTGTGGACTCTGTGAGACGGCGTGTGGACTCTGTGAGACGGCGTGTGGACTCTGTGAGACGGTGTGTGAGACGGTGTGTGGACTCTGTGAGACGGTGTGTGGACTCTGTGAGACGGCGTGTGGACTCTGTGAGACGGTGTGTGGACTCTGTGAGACGGTGTGTGGAGGCGGATGGATCAGCGTCCTCGTCTCAGTGAGATGCGCTGCAGACGGGTGGCCCTGCGGCGGGCGTCGGCGGGCTCGGTTCTGACCCGGTGGCCCGGCGTGGTGGTGCTGTAGGAGCCGGCGCAGTAGCTGGGTTTCCTGCTGAGGCGGAGCGTGTACTCGCTTCTCTGCGCTGCAGAACAGAGGAAGCTGTGGTTATCTGAGGAGGTTCCTGAGCTTCTGATCTAAGTTCTAATGTCTTATCATAACAGAGCAGTAAGACAGAACCATGTCCACAGGGGTGCCGGGTGAGGTTCTAATGGAGGTTCAGAATGTGGAACATTAAACAGTTCACGATGCTCCACATTACAATGAAACGCTGACATCACACCGGAAGTGGAACGTGGTCTAGACCAGAGACTTCATCCTTCAGAGGTTTAGGATCACAGGGTTCTGATGTTAAATACACTAATGCCATGACTTTACAGGAACATAGAACCTTGTGGTCAAATTTGGTATAGCATCAGTATTATGTCTGCATCATTAGTTTTTGAGGATTAAACTATTTAAACAATTAAGAACTGACTAATAACCACTGAATGTTCTCCTGAAGGACATGCTGGAGACATCAGTCCAGAACACATGCAGAGAGTGGAGCACAGCACAGTGCAGGATCTGCAGAACATTGTGCGTATGGAACATCACTGGAGAACGTTCCTCGTGGCCTTTTTGGGTGGGGTGTGTTTCCAGAATGAAACAAGCTGCTGGAGGAAGCAGGAGACGTGAGTTCCTGAGGCAGCCAGCAGGGGGCACCACTGTACAGGAAACGGACTGAGACCTGAACGTGGAGTCGGCGGGATGGATGATCAGATCAGAAAGAGGGAAGCTCTGGGGAGCATGGTTCTAACACACATCTGCCTGGGGGGGGGGCGTCTGAGACCAACATACCGGCTCAAGGTTCCTCCAGGAAGAACCAAGGAAGCTTCTGATATGTTCTCATCTTTACTGGACCTCGTTCATACCTCAAGTCTTTACCTCTTTGCATCTCACTGCCCCCCTCTTTAATTTTCTGTAGCTCTGCAGTCGGAGGTTCTAATGAAGCTGTCTGTGCATGGTTTGTAGATGAACTGACCTACAGAACCGGAAAACTGGATGGAGGCGCTGTGTGTGGAGTGTCTGATGTTCAGCTGATGGATCAGAACGTGGGGTTCTTTAGAATAAGTACACGTACCATTTTGATCTGCTCGGTGGGGTTCTGCATCACTGCTGGTGTCGGGTTCTTTTACATCTGCCCCTTCATCTTGCCCCTTGGGGTCCTTCTTGCCCTCCTCCTCCTCGGTTCTGCTGAGGTCTTTCTCCTCTGGGTTTGGACTGGTTCTGTGTAAGACTCTGGAGGACTTTGGTTCTTTTGAAGACATGGCCTCCTCCTCTGACTTGTCCTGAGCTCCCTCAGTATGGTTCTCCTTCTCATGCTCCTCTGTTTTGGCCTTCTCAAGGTCTGGAAGAGAAACCACAAGAAGAACATGGAGAAGAACACGGCAGCAGAACAGCCCAGAGACAGACAGGAGAACCGGACCCAGCTCTTCAGGAGGATCCTCTCAGTCACAGTGGAGGTGCAACCTCAACAGGAGCTTTATTACATCCACATGGGGAGAACATGCAAACCCCTGAGCCCTGCAGCTGTGTGATCAATGTGGAAATGAATGAGGTTCTGTAGATGGAGAACCGGTGCATACCTTTAGCTGCCAGAGTTTTCCACCTCTCTCTGTTCTGGTGCACCTCGTTGTTCCAGGTTCCTTTAAAGTTTTTGAAGTCAACGCTGTGGAGCGAGCTGTTGGACACGGGGCCGCCCTCGGACCCGGGGGCCTTCACAGCGGGGCCCTGCACCGGAACGTCGTTCAAACTGAAGATACAGACGTGCAGGTTTTAATTTGGGTTCTACTTCAAGAAAACGTATCTGTAAAGGAGCATGTGACCTAGAACATCTAGTGACTTCAGGGGGAGCAGTGGGAACATTTTACAGGTTCTTCACTACACCCTGAGCTGTTCCGGGTTCCCCCCACCACGTGGGTTTGGGGGAGTCCAGCTGCTCACCCGGAGGTTCTGAAAGCGGCGGGTCCCGAGCGCGAGGCCTCGATGAGCGGAGTGACGATCCTCTCTGCCATGTCCGACAGAACGCTGAAGGTGGGTTCCACGATGAAGTCGATGAAGCCTAACACACACACACACACACACACACACGGCTCTGTGTGAAGTTGATTAGAGGACTAATGTGAAGCGAGGGGAACCGTCCGTACCGATCTGAGACTGGGCCACCATGGTGGACTTGCGGTCACAGAGGGGGGAGAAGGGTAGACCAAGTTCCGCCTCCTTATCACCCTGAAACACACAGCATCCTTCCTGTCAGGGGTCAGAGGTCACAGCATGCGTGTGCTGATGCATATGGGGCTGAGCTGAGCTGAGACGGTTCATACCGATCTCAGAACCATGAGGTCAGTGGACGTTCATGGAGGTTCTAACCCTGACCTACAGCAGAACACAGTTCTGAACACAGACCCTGAGAGTGTTCGGACCTGCTGGAAGAACTCCTCCAGCAGGGCGCTGGTCCAGCGATGGTGCAGATCCCACCTCTTGGCCGGGTGGCTGATGTCGGCGGTGTGCAGCAGCAGGGACAGGGCTTTGGGTTTGTCGATTCTGCAAAGGAACGTCAGTCAGCTTATCCCAGCGCTCAGCACTCCTGATAGACGGGATAGGACTCACGCCTCGGGCTGCTGCAGAAGGTTCTTCATGGCCTTGATCTGCTGGAAGTGGCAGGACATGTCTGTGGCCAAGACCATCTCCACCACCAGGTTCCGGAACTCTCTGAGGGACCAGCGCAAGGTTTAGTACATCCACCGGAGAAGAGCAGAGCTCAAGCGCTTCCTCAGCTCCACCCACCTCCAGTCGTCTTTAGATAAGTTACACAGGATGTTCATCTCATCGTCCTCCTGCAGGAGGCGGTACGCCGCGCTCACGTGGTGGTTCTCCTGCACCGCCCGGTCGTTGTACAGGATGGCCGTGTCGGACCTGAGGGCACAGAGCACCGTGCGGGTGAAGGGTGGGGCCGGTCATCACAGACTCAGGTGGAGGAGCAGGTACCTGGTCTGGATGTGGAAGTTGTTGGTGGTGCCGGTGTGCTCGTAGTCGTGTATGGAGGCTGCAAAGATCAGAGCAAAGATTTCCAGCTCCGTCAGCCAGTTCTGCAGAACAACAGACGCACGGTCAGTGACCCCCAAACACCCCCCGTCCCCCGGTGCCCCGCTGACCCCCCCCCCTCACCACCACTCCGGTCTTCAGGAGGACGTAGTGGACGGTCTGCGTGACGTCGGCGGCGTGCAGCAGGTTGTGGTACGGGTTCTTGTGCTTACTGTATCCCACCTCCAGAGCCTCAA
>JAFMOC010000888.1:80000-87500 GCA_019802505.1 Corydoras sp. C115 | reverse complement strand
GTGTGGGGGGGCTGTGTGGGTGTTGAGGGGTGTGGGGGGGCTGTGTGGGTGTTGAGGGGTGTGGGGGGGCTGTGTGGGTGTTGAGGGGTGTGGGGGGGCTGTGTGGGTGTTGAGGGGTGTGGGGGGGCTGTGTGGGTGTTGAGGGGTGTGGGGGGGCTGTGTGGGTGTTGAGGGGTGCGGGGGCTGTGTGGGTGTTGAGGGGTGCGGGGGGGCTGTGTGGGTGTTGAGGGGTGTGGGGGGCTGTGTGGGTGTTGAGGGGTGCGGGGGGGCTGTGTGGGTGTTGAGGGGTGCGGGGGGGCTGTGTGGGTGTTGAGGGGTGCGGGGGGGCTGTGTGGGTGTTGAGGGGTGTGGGGGGGCTGTGTGGGTGTTGAGGGGTGTGGGGGGGCTGTGTGGGTGTTGAGGGGTGTGGGGGGGCTGTGTTGCTGTGATGCTGCAGGAGTAAAAATATCCACATTCTTGTTTCGGTGTCGTGTTCTGTTGACCCGCTGTCTTCAGCTTGGTGCTGAAAATAACCCTGCAGCGTGAGTAAAGGCGGGGTTAAAGGCGGGGTTAAAGGCGGGGTTAAAGGCGGGGTTAAAGGCAGGGTGAGCACACCAACTGGCTGACGGCTCGCAGTAGAACAGAGGAGGTGGGTGTGTTCTACAGAACGTCCCATTTGGGTCATGGGGAGCCTGAGTGCACCACGAATGCACACTCACACACTCACATACACACACACACACACACACAAACACACACACACACACACTCACACTCACACACACAGAGACCCCGCACAGCGGGCCGTGTCCAGCTCTGAACACATCGGTTCTGCGTTGCAGATTCAGGAATGTGGAGCGCGCTCAGGAACGGCGCCACCTCGTCCGGCGGCAGCAGAGCGTCGGACCGGGACGCCGGCAGGAGGAGCAGCGGGAGTCCTCACCCTGAGCTGCCCACGGCCGACGCACGGTTCCACGACCTGTGCGTCCAGAACGCCCGACTCAAGAGGAGGTTTGAAGAGCTGAGGAGGCGCCACGGTCAGGAGAAGAACTCCTGGATGAAAGAGAAGGAACTGCTCCTGCGAGAGCTGGCCCACGTGCAGGTGAGGTGGAGGACGGAGCTCGGGCGAGGTCGGACGAGGGTCAGCAGAACCTCAGGAACGGCGTTTCATGTTGTGCAGGGTGGAGAGAACAGAAGGATCCTGCTGCAGATGAAGACGGCTCTGGATGAGGTGCAGTCGGACGTGAAGCGGGAGGAGAACCGGCGCACCGAGCTCCAGCTGCGCTACACCAAGGACCGCTGTGAGTGGGAGCTGGAGCGGGCGGAGCTCAAATACAGGATCACACAGGTAGAACCCATCACACAGAGTGTCCACATTCCAGAACATCCACCTCAGGGTGTAGGGGTTATGAAGGTAGAACCCGTATGAGTCCTCACACTCCAGAACATCCACCGCAGGGTGTGGCTTTCTGACTGACCTCCACCTCCTGACTGCAGTTGGATGTAAATGTGAGGTTCTCCGTCTGTTCTGAGGTCAGTCTTCAGTCTCTATGAAGCGTGGATGTTCTAAAGTGAGGTGGTGGGTCCATAACACATGTGCATGTTCTCCACTGAAGCTCTCTCACAGCACTGCTCTGTTCTCGGGGGCGTGTCCGAGGTGACGGGGGCGGAGCTCCTATGAGGAGTTGAGTTTGATCCGTGAACGGAACCTCATAGTGACCCAGCTGGATCTCCCTGTGCACAGCTGGAGAACCAAAGCAGAGGGTGGAGCTGTGGGGACGTCCTGAGGACGGAGCGAGAGACGGATGGGAGACGCTCCTCCCCCCCCCACAGGGAGCACAGCCACAGGGACTGCGTGAGGGAGAGAACCACGCTCCTGCAGAACCTCCACTCAGAGAGGAGGGAGTGGGAGACTCGACTCCGGAACATGCAGCTGAGGATGGAGGAGGTGATACCAGAACAGGAGCACTCACACACACACACATGTGCTGGGATAGTATCAGTCTGTACTGGAGATCCGTTCCGTGTTCAGTGTCGCCTCCTTTTTCAGCTCCTCAATGAACTGAAGCCTCATGGAGATCAGGGGTCAGCAGAACCGGACACCACCACGAACCATGAGGAACCCAGGAGCAGAGCCTTCAGCCTCGCGAGCAGGAACCTCTCAAAAGCAAGAGAACAGTCCTGCAGTAATCACGACTCTGACACGGCGGGCGTGGCCGAGCTGGAGGACATTCTGCATGGACCGGAGGGCAGGTCCATCTCAGAAGAACCTGGAGAACATTGTGGGAACTCGGACTCCATGGCACTCAGAGCCGTGAGTTTGTGAGATCCTGCTGTAGATCCTAAAGGTTTCAGGTTCTAATTGAGAACTGTTCTGCAGGCTCTTCAGGAGATAGCCATGGTGAGCAAGGAGCTGTGTAGCTATCGGGATCCTATCCCGGTCATCCCCGAGGTCAAGAGGTCAGTGTGAACACATTAACACTCATCCTGTCCACGGTCATGAGTGACCCCGACCACTTGAGCAAACCCGAGGTTCTGGTGGGTCCACGAGGTTCTGAGTAAGGGAATAATAGTCGAATCGTGAGCTTTACATGACGTGGACGTGACGTCTTCAGGTTCTGGTGGTGTCCCGGTGTTCTTTGATTTACTCAGAGAATGAGGATGGTTCCTCCTGTGCAGTTCTCCAGCAGAGGGAGCACTCATGGTGTTCTTCTGTTGCAGGAGCAGCGTTCCTGTTTCAGGGTTGGTTCCAGGTGAAGAGACGAGCTTCTGCAGAGATCCCCAGGCCTCCGAGCTGCAGGACCTGACAGAGAGCGCCGGCAGGACTGAGGAGGAGACAGAGCAGAGGACCGATGCTGCTCCTCCTCCAGTACCATGTCGGAGCACATCCTGGTACGTGAACCCCCCCCGCTCATGTGATGTAGAACCCCGGGTCTCGGGGCCGTCCGCACAGCGGCGGTGTGGAAGCCCCTGTCTACACAGGACGTGCAACAGCCCCCCCGTGGTGAGAAGGTTTGAAGCCATGCTCCAGGAGAACGAGGGGAAGGTTCTGACTGACTCTGAGGGATCAGCTGCAGGGTCTCAAAGTTCTAGCCGCACCAGTCGCTGGTCTTGTGACGGAGGCCGGCTCGCCAGCAAGTCGTCCACCCACGTTCCACTTCAAAAGTGTCTCTCAGAGGTGAACATACCAACCGCAGGGAGGCAACATGGCCCCCCCATCAGAGAACCGTACATCACAGACTCGTCGGTCGGTGTCCCGCCGAGGAACCGCACCCTGGAGCGCAAAACCGCAGAGTTCAATCGTGTCCTGTTCCAGGTGGACCTGGGTCTGCAGCACCATGAGAACGTGCACCGGAATGCAGAGTCAGCACCATGTCTCAGTCCAGCAGAACAGATCCAACAGCCTGGTCCTCACTCCACCAGCAGGGACTCGGACCCTCCACCCCTAACAGGAGGTTATTCAGCAGGACAGTCGGAGAACCCCAGGACCCCGGGGCCCCAGCCCAAACTCAGCTGTCCCGTCAGTCCTGCGGGTCTGAAAGGACATTCTGCTGAAAAGATACGTAGAAACCCTCCACCCACCAGGTCCAGGGTTCTAGATGAGAGTCCCTGGAAACTCTGGACTCTGGCTGCGTACCCCCGACCCGCGGAGTCCCGCTCCAACTACGGCGCCATCGAGCAGATTCTGAGATGTTACGAGAGTTCAGAACCTTCTCCTTCAGATCAAAGTCCAGAGAGAGAGCAGGAGAAACTGGTGGAACTCCTGAAGTCCCTGCAGAACCAGAACTGGCCTTCAGCTCATAAAGAGTCTCCTGTGGTTCTGAAGGTCAGTACTGAATCTCTATCTTCATTAGAACCAACCTGCAGAGTGAGAACATGAACATGTGTCTCCATACAGATCGTAGAACCTTCGGTGAAGACCTTCTCACGTCCAGCGTGTCCAACAAACAGGCGTCCACCCTCACGCTGGGCCAACCGCTCGTCCTCAACCTCATGCACCACCTCGCCCCCCCCACCCGCGCCACTCAGCTTCTCCACCTTCCACACGGAGACGGTCATCATGTGAGGACATCGGAGCTCCAGACTCTCACCTGGGTCTTTCTGTCCTGCTGACGTGTTCTCCACCCCTCGTCCACCTGAATATAAACTCTGCATGTTCATTCCTACAGCAATGAAGTCCTGAGTGTCCCACCCCACCACGTTCCTCAGGTTCCTGCTCAGAATGGAGACGTCTCAGAGAACCTGCTCGGCTGGGTTCTGTGTGTGTGTGTGTGTGTGTGTGTGTGTGTGTGTGTGTGTGTGTGTGTGTGTGTGTTGGTTTTGCTGTTGCGACTTTTATTCAGGATTGTAATAATCCTACAGACAGACACAGACGGGCAGACAGACACAGACGGGCAGACAGACACAGACGGGCACAGACGGACGCAGACGGACAGACGGATGCAGACGGACAGACGGGTTCATGTTGAAGCTTTAATCTGATTAAATCTTTAAAGTTGGATTTGAGATGAAAGGCTGAGGGCGGTGTGTGTTCATTTAACTCTTTATTTAAATCCAGAAATGACGTCTGTGATCGTCTGCTGCCACCATGTGGACGACTGTGGATCTGCATCTGCGCGATTTCAGTTAGGACATGCTTTATCATTTAAACACAGAACCTTAAAATAACAGCGAGATAACCGAACGTTCCACTGCAGAACAAACAGAGTGTGCTTCAGGAACCTCCGTTCAGGAACCCGAGTTCAGGAACCCGAGTTCAGGGCTGATGTTTCAGACGGACTGCATTCTTCAGCGGTCCAAACCGCGGTGCGCTCCTCTTACAGGTTCGTCATGTAACCTTCAAAGTCTGATTATTAATTAATATTATTATTAATCACTGTTAATTAACAGAACGTTCAGCTGCTGTCACGTGACGAACGCGAATCTCGGCATCGTTAACATATGATTCAGACATAAAGTTCCGGTTCTCCTCATTATAACCTTAATAACATTAATTAATAACATTAATTAATAACAGTAATTAATAACATTAATAACATTAATAAGATGAATACGCATGACGGAATAAAAGTCTCTTTATTAGCTTTTGTTGCTTTTGCAGAAGCATGATGTGGGGGGCCACACTGACCGCTGTGAGGGGGGGGCTGCAGGTGAGGCGGTTCTCCTGCCGGAACCCGGAGGAGGTTCTGAACAAGCTGCAGCAGTTTCCTGGAGGTTCTGTCGATCTTCAGAAGCAGCCGTCGGGCATCGCAGTGATGACCATCAATAATCCAGCTCTGAGGAACGCGTTCTCAGGTCCACCTCACAGATGTCCTCTTACCTGATTGAAGCTCTGGGTTTCGGGTCTTCTGGACCATGTCGTGTCTCTCGGTTCCTCAGGGAGCATGATGGTGGAACTGGAGCAGTGCGTCTCTGAGCTGGAGACCTGGACTGAAGGCAAAGGTCTGATGTTACGAGGAGCCGCGGCCACCTTCTGCTCCGGGTCCGATCTGAACGCAGTCAGAGGACTCGCCCGGCCTCAGGTCTGACCCCCCCCCCCGCCCCCCCCCGCTGTGAGAACCTCCCTGTGCAGTCCCTGATCTTTGTGTCTCTGGGTTCTTTCCTTCAGGATGGGGAGATGATGTGCATGTTCATGCAGGAGACCCTCACCCGCCTGCAGAGGTCAGCGCTCACAGCGTCGGTCCCGCTTCACACGGAACCTGCACACCTCACAGCTCCCTCTCTTTAGGTTGCCCCTGGTGTCTGTGGCTGTGGTGGAGGGGAAGGCTTTGGGTGGAGGAGCTGAACTCACCACCGCCTGCGACTTCAGGTAACCATTTTTAGAAGTGGGGGGGGGGGGGGGTGTTTCTGACTCATGGTTCCTCTTTCTCTTTTGGGGCCTGTCCCTGTAGGTTGATGACCCCTGATGCTGTGATCCAGTTCGTTCATAAACACATGGGATTGGTCCCCGGATGGGGCGGAGCCAGCCGGCTGGTCAGGATCGTGGGCGGTTCGAATGCTCTGAAGCTGCTGAGCGGAGCCACGAGGGTGGATGCAGAGCTGGGGCGGCAGATCGGACTCGCCGACGAGGTGCTGAGGGTCGGGGGGGGCAGTGTTCTGGAGGAGGCGGGTCGGTGGCTCGCTCCGTACACCTCCGGCTCGGCGCCCGTCGTCAGAGCCGTGAAGAGGGCGGTGCTGTCGGCTACGGAGCTCTCCCTGGTGGAGGCTCTGCGCGCTGAAAGGAGTGTGTTCAGGAGTGTGTGGGGCGGTCCGGACAATCTGCAGGCTCTAGCACTGAAAACAAAGCACAGATAGAGGAGGAGGAGGAGGAGGAGGAGGAGGAGGAGGAGGAAGAGGAGGAGGAGGAATTAAAAGTGTGGTGTTTGTAACGTCAAAGTGCCTGTGTAATTCTACACCACACCAGCAGGGTGCTCCACCTCACACCTCATCCACACACACAGGGACACAGCGTCAGAGCTACAGGTTTATTGGTTTAATACAGAACGTTCAGAACAGAACCGAGAGTTCTACAGAGAACAAGTATAAAAGTTCTGATCAGAATCAGTCCTAATAATCAAACACCGATCACAGGAGCGAGAGAGAGAGAGAGAGAGAGAGAGAGACCCTCATTTAATAGAACCTTCCTCTCTGTTCATGAAAACAGACTCCACTCAAACTGGTCTCTAAAGTTCAGCAGGCCGTGAGCGCCCCCTCGTGGTCGCAGGTCCGTGCGCTTTTGTATGGGCGTCCCTCTGATGACGTCACGGCCGTGTGGCTCGCCCCATGTGAAGTAGAAAGGTTTTTATTTTCTTTCTGAAACTTTGAATTGTTGTGAATCAGAACCGAGATCAAAGAGTGCGGTCCACGCCCGGCCCAATCAGAGATAAATAATAAACTTCATAATTATAATAATAATTATCATAATAATCATAATAATCGGGTTATCGGGGGCGCCTCTGCTCCATGCCGTTGGGCAGAAAGCCTGCAATGATGGGCACCGGCCAGATGAGGGCAGCCACGCTCCACACGATGATGACCAGCGTCATGAAGCAGGCGACCAGCGTGGACTCGACGGGCTTGCGGTTGAGCGTCCAGCCGCGCTCCCCCTGCAGCTCGTCCAGCGCGAAGTCCAGGCAGCAGAAGTGCAGGCTGTCCCCCCCCGCGGCGCCGCCGAGCCGCCGGAACCCGGAGAACCCGCAGCCGAGGCACAGGCGGAACCGCTGCTGCGCGCCGGCGGCGCCCCCGTGCTCGATGACGACGGGCGGCGCGGCGCGGCTGAAGGCGGCGGAGAACAGCGCCCTCCCGCGGGTGTCGGTGCTGTAGAGCATCAGGTCGCAGCGCGGCGCCGGCGCCCCGTCCCAGCGCGCCACCAGGCGGGCGGGCAGCCGCTCCACGCTGACGTTGCAGCGCGCCGGGGGCTCGTCCTTCGACCAGCCGGGCTCCGGACGCGGCGTGGCGTTCAGCGGCGCGGACAGCCGCGGCGCGTCGCTCCAGACCCGGGAGCGCGGAGCCAGCCCCGCCACCGCGCTCAGCGCCAGCACC
>JAFMOC010000888.1:47500-62500 GCA_019802505.1 Corydoras sp. C115 | reverse complement strand
AGGATCAGAGGGTGGAGGTGCTCAGGATCAGAGGGTGGAGGTGCTCAGGATCAGAGGGTGGAGGTGCTCAGGATCAGAGGGTGGAGGTGCTCAGGATCAGAGGGTGGAGGTGCTCAGAGGGTGGAGGTGCTCAGAGGGTGGAGGTGCTCAGACGCTCTCCATGTCTAAATGTTCTGTAGATGTTACTGATGGTTCCGGAACCTGAGCCTCTGTGTTGATGGATGTCTGTTCTAATTATAGTCTCCTCTGGGAGGCGGGGCCTTCATCACCCCCCCCCCCCACCCTCGGGCGGGGTGAATGAATTAAAGCTTGAACAGGTCGTTCTCTGCCGTTCTCTGTCGTTCTCTGTTAGAATGTGTTCTCTGTCGTTCTCTGTTAGAATGTCCAGAGGAGGTTCTATGTCCTGTCCATGTTCCCGTATCCTTCAGGACGTCTGCACATGGGTCATGTGAGGGTCTACACCATCAGCGACACCATCGCCCACTTCCACCGTATGAGGGGTCACACGGTACAACACCCACTGTTACACACACACACACACTCACACACACACACTCACACTCACACACTCACACACACTCACTCACACACACTCACTCACACACTCACACACTCACACTCACACACTCACACACACACATACTCATACACTCTCCCACACACACACACACACACATACACACACACATACTCATATACTCACACACACTCACACACACACACACACACACATACTCATACACTCTCCCACACACACACACACACACATACACACACACATACTCATATACTCACACACACACACACTCACACACACACACACACACATACACTCACACATACTCATACACTCACACACTCATACACTCACACACTCACACACACTCACACACTCTCACACACACCACTCACACACACTCACACACACTCTCACACTCTCACACACACACACACACACACCCAGTCAGAGCGGTTGAGGGTGGTGGACAGTGTAACGGTTGTCATGGAGACGGTCCTGTGCTCTGTAGGTTCTGAACCCGATTGGCTGGGATGCTTTCGGACTTCCTGCGGAGAACGCGGCTATAGAACGTGGTCTGGATCCTGAAGAGTGGACCAAAGGGTGAGTGAGTGTGTGTGTGCATGGGGGGGGGGGTACTGCATGGTGCATGCTGCTCAAACTGCTGCAGCAGGAGAAAACCTGACACAGCTGGGATAGGACCCGATCACTCACCTCCTCCTCCTCCTCACAGAAACATCAGGTCCATGAGGAAGCAGCTGAAGAACCTGGGACTCTGCTTTAGCTGGGATAGGGTGAGTGAGGGAACCTCCACCTGGAGAACGGGTGTAGACCCGGTCTGAAGCACACCTGTCTTTATGTTAACAGGAAGTGAGCACCTGTTCACCTGATTACTACAGATGGACTCAGTTCCTGTTCCTAAAGCTCTTTGAAGCTGGACTGGCCTATCAGAAGGAGGTGAGGAGGCGGGCTTTAACCTGACTGATGGTGTGTGTCTAAGCATGTTCTCCTCACTCTGTGTGTGTGTGTGTGTGTGTGTGTGTGTGTGTAGGCGGTGGTGAACTGGGACCCGGTGGATCAGACGGTTCTGGCAGATGAGCAGGTGGATGAAGATGGTTGCTCATGGCGCTCTGGTGCTCGTGTGGAGCAGAAGCTTCTCAGACAGTGGTTCATCAGAACCACCAACTACGCCAAGGTGACCCCCCCCCCACCACCACACACTCTACACACACACACACACACACAATGTACACACCATACACACAGTGTACAGTGTATGATGGTGATGATGGTGGTGGTGGTGATGATGATGGTGATATTGGTGGTGGTGATGGTGATATTGGTGATGGTGATATTGGTGGTGGTGATGGTGATATTGGTGATGGTGATATTGGTGGTGGTGATGGTGATATTGGTGATGGTGATATTGGTGGTGATGGTGATATTCGTGGTGGTGATGGTGATATTGGTGATGGTGATATTGGTGGTGATGGTGATATTCGTGGTGGTGATGGTGATATTGGTGATGGTGATATTGGTGGTGATGGTGATATTGGTGATGGTGATATTCGTGGTGGTGATGGTGATATTGGTGATGGTGATGATGGTATTGGTGGTGATGGTGATATTGGTGATGGTGATGATGGTATTGGTGGTGATGGTGATATTGGTGATGGTAATGATGTTGGTGATATTGGTGGTGATGGTGATATTGGTGGTGGTAATGATGGTGGTGATGATGGTATTGGTGATGGTGATATTGGTGGTGGTGATGGTGATATTGGTGGTGGTAATGATGATGGTGATGATGGTATTGGTGGTGGTGATGGTGATATTGGTGATGGTGTGATATTGGTGGTGATGGTGATATTCGTGGTGGTGATGGTGATATTGGTGATGGTGATATTGGTGGTGATGGTGATATTGGTGGTGGTGATGGTGATATTGGTGGTGATGGTGATATTGGTGATGGTGATATTCGTGGTGGTGATGGTGATATTGGTGATGGTGATGATGGTATTGGTGGTGATGGTGATATTGGTGGTGGTAATGATGATGGTGATGATGGTATTGGTGGTGGAACCGCCTTCATCTCCGTCCTGCCATCTCACCCTCTGCTCCAGAGCGCCGGCCCGGTGGGAGTGGCTCTGCGGCGCTGCCTACAGCCTGGGAGAAGTAAGACTGCTCAGCTGTCTCACGGTCCCCCAAACGGTCCCCCAAACGGTCCCCCTAACAGTGCCTGCCCTTTGACCCCGCAGACTCACTCAGTGATGTCACGGCGTTCTGCGTGCTGACCGGCTGTGAGGTTCCTCTGGTGGTTTCTGGGGAGACGGAGTTCGAGGGTCATCTGGACGCGGTGCTGGGTGAGTGGAGCCGGTTCTCATCAGCAGTGTGGAACCTTTACTGTTCTGTTCTAAAAGCCCATTGTGTGTGTGTGTGTGTGTGTGTGTCAGGAATCCCTGATTGTTGTGAGAGTGCACAGTGTGTGGTGAGAGAGTTTGGTCTGAACTGGAACTCTGTGCTGAAGGGAGAAGAAGATACACACACTGTGATAAACTCAGCTGAGGTACACACACACACACACACACACACACACACACACACTGTGATAAACTCAGCTGAGGTACACACACACACACACACTGTGATAAACTCAGCTGAGGTACACACACACACACACACACACTGTTTCTGTACTACATCAGATGAGTGATTTTTCTCCCCCCCCCCCCTCCTCTTCCCCCCCCCTCCTCCTCACTGTAGTTCTCAGGGCTGACCCGGGAGCGGGCGCTCCATCTCATTACCCAGAAGGCTCAGCAGATGAAGGTTGGAGGGTTCTTCAGCAGTCCTAAGCTGAGGGACTGGTTGATCTCCAGACAGCGGTACTGGGGGACTCCCATTCCCATAGTGCACTGCGGTTCCTGCGGTCCGGTACCGGTTCCTGAGGAGGAGCTGCCGGTCCTTCTGCCTAAAGTAGCCCCTCTGTCGGGTAAAGGAGGTTCTCCACTGCGGTCCGTTCCAGAGTGGAGGAACTGTCCATGTCCGAGGTGACCTTCATGCTCCCTCGCTCACCTTACATCAGTAGAATGTGCACTTTAACAGGTTCTCCTGCACAGACGGGACCTCTCACCGGGTTCCTGTGGTTTGGTTCTGTGGGTCAGGACCTCCATCACACAGCCGGGTTCTGCAGCGGGGGGGGGGGTCTGGGTGGAGGGAGGCTTCTCTGATGCACAGCTGGTTGCTCACATCTGAGTGGAGATCTTTACTTTGGAGGACAGATGGAGGTCTCTCTCCCACACACATGAACACACACACACACACACACACACACACACACACTCACACAGACACACCCACTCACACACACACACCCACCCTCAGCTGCTCAGTACCCGTTCATCTGTGGAGGTGCTGGATGGATGGGGGAGAACCAAAGTTCTGTTATATAACATTCAGATGGACCTGATGGAGCTCTGGTGGAGCTCTGCTGGAGCTCTGCTGGAGCTCTGGTGGAGCTCTGGTGGAGCTCTGGTGGAGCTCTGCTGGAGCTCTGGTGGAGCTCTGGTGGAGCTCTGATGGAGCTCTGGTGGAGCTCTGGTGGAGCTCTGATGGAGCTCTGGTGGAGCTCTGGTGGAGCTCTGGTGGAGCTCTGATGGAGCTCTGATGGAGCTCTGGTGGAGCTCTGATGGAGCTCTGATGGAGCTCTGGTGGAGCTCTGGTGGAGCTCTGGTGGAGCTCTGATGGAGGCTCGCACTTGTTCTCTCTCAGGTGTGGAGGTCCTGCTCAGAGAGAGACAGACACCATGGACACCTTTGTGGATTCTGCGTGGTACTACTTCAGATACACCGACCCGCACAACTCCACCAGGTAAGACACATGGACCCTCCACCTACCCTTTGTGGGCGTCAGGATCTGTGGGGGTGTTAATTCCAATGGTTTCCTAGAAGTCTGTGTTGCTGCCCTCTGGTGGTCATGCTGATGTAGTAACTGGGCGGGGTTCTGCAGACCCTTTGACAGGTCTCTGGCTGATGGGTGGATGCCTGTGGATGTTTATGTTGGAGGTAAAGAACACGCCGTCATGCACCTTTATTACGCTCGCTTCCTCAGCCACTTCTGTCAGGACCAGGGCTTCATCTCACACAGGTACACACACACACTCTCACACACTCACACACACACACACACACACACACACACACGCTCTCTGTGAAGGTGGAGATGTTTACATCATGACAGGTTCTCTGCTTGGTTCTCTTTAGGGAACCCTTTAGGAAGCTTCTGGTTCAGGGTCTGGTTAAAGGTCAGACGTTTCGATTGGCTGATGGAGGTCAGTACGTGAGGAAGGAGGATTGTGATGTCATTGGTGAGTCCAATAAAGATCTTGACCTCCACCCGGTTTTAAAGGTTCACTTCATATGATGCTGTTGGTATTTGGCATGTTCTCTTCCGTGATGCCGTGGAGCTGCAGGGTGGTGGTGTGTGTAAGGTGGTGGATCTGTTACACGTGCTCGTATCTGAGTCCTGTGACTCCGCCCCCAGGCCCGGTCCCCGTGCAGCGGGGGAGTGGGCTCCCCCTGCAGGTCAGCTGGGAGAAGATGAGCAAGTCGAAGCACAACGGCGTGGATCCTGAGGAGGTGGTGCAGCGCTACGGCATCGACACCGTCAGGCTCTACATCCTGTACGCTGCTCCACCCGACCAGGACGTCCTGTGGGATGTGAAGAGTAACCACACACACACACACACACACACACACACACATTGAGATGCATCTGCTGTACACACACATTGTGTGTATGTATGTATGAACGTGTGTGTGTGTGTGTGTGTGCAGCCGATGCTCTCCCCGGCGTCCTCCGGTGGCAGTCCCGTGTGTGGGCTTTAGTCACGAAGCTGAGAGAAGCTCGTGGTTCCGGGTCGGTTCCTGATCCCTCATGTCTCAGTCAGAAGGACCGGTCTGAGGCTCGAAAGATCTGGGAGACAAAGAACCTCACCATCACTCAGGTGTGTGTGTGTGTGTGTGTGTGTGTGTGTGTGTGATTAGTCCATGTGTGGACAGGAGGTTTAACTGTGACAGAGCAACCTCAGGAAATGTGGTGGAGGTGTAGTGTGGAGGTGCAGTGTGGAGGTGCAGTGTGGGGGTGCAGTGTGGAGGTGCAGTGTGGGGGTGCAGTGTGGAGGTGCAGTGTGGGGGTGCAGTGTGGAGGTGCAGTGTGGAGGTGCAGTGTGGGGGTGCAGTGTGGAGGTGCAGTGTGGGGGTGCAGTGAGGAGGTGCAGTGTGGAGGTGCAGTGTGGAGGTGTAGTGTGGGGGTGCAGTGAGGAGGTGCAGTGTGGGGGTGCAGTGAGGAGGTGCAGTGAGGAGGTGCAGTGTGGAGGTGCAGTGTGGGGGTGCAGTGTGGGGGTGCAGTGAGGAGGTGCAGTGTGGAGGTGCAGTGAGGAGGTGCAGTGTGGGGGTGCAGTGTGTTTGAGGATGTGTTTGGATCTTTTAGGTGACTCATCATTTCTCTGAAGATTTTCTGCTGAATGCAGTGATTTCCAGACTGATGGGACTCACCAACACGCTGTCGGTTCGTCTGATTCGTCTGATTCGTCTGATTCATCTGATTCACTTTGTTCATTGTGATTCATCCGTTCATTTGATTCACTCTCATTTATTTATCTGATTCCCTGTGATTCTGATTTGTTTTCTGTTATTGTGTGTGTGTGTGTGTGTGTGTGTGTGTGTGTGTGTGGCTCCGCAGCATGCCTCCTCTGGTGTGGTTCTACACAGTGTGGAGTTTGAACAGGCTCTGGTTGCCCTCTGTGTGATGGTTGCCCCCATGGCTCCTCATCTGGCCTCTGAACTCTGGGCAGGTGATGAACTGATTTAATATGTTTATGAGTGAGGGGGCGGGGCTTAATGGTTCTGACATGGTGCCAAGGAGACCAGCTGCTGCATAACACACACACACACACACACAGACTGTCCCCTACATAACACACACACACACACACACTCACACAGACTGTCCCCTACATAACACACACACACACACACACACACACAGACTGTCCCCTACATAACACACACACACACACACACACTCACACAGACTGTCCCCTACATAACACACACACACACACACACACACACAGACTGTCCCCTACATAACACACACACACACACACAGACTGTCCCCTACATAACACACACACACACACACACTCACACAGACTGTCCCCTACATCCAGCTATTGTACCCTGATGGGGGGGGGGGTCATAAGGGGACATCCTCAGGTTTACAGCTCTTACACACACACACACACACACACACACACTCTCTCTCTCTCTCTCTCACACACACACCCGTCCTGAGAGCAGAGGTGTAACATCCTTCCTGACACACAGTGAGGTTCTAACGTGTTCTGTGATTGTGCAGCTGGAGGACTGCTCACTGATTCACTGACTCACTGATTCACTGATTCATCCTCACAGAGGGAGAACCTGCTAATGTCCGCTGAATAGCAGCCGTGTCTTAGTGTTGAACCCTTAAGATAGTGAGACTCTTTAGGAGATTTTGTGACCCCTGACCCCCTGATGGATGGGTTCCTGTGTCTCTGTGTCAGGACTGGGCGGAGTCCGGAACCCTCTGAGTCCAGCTCTGTCAGCGGGTGGAGACGTTCTGCAGCAGGCCTGGCCCAGCGTGGACACAGAGTACCTCCAAACTCCTGATACACTGGACATGTCTGTTCGGGTGAGACACACACACACACACACACACACACACACACACACACACTGCTGCAACAAATGAGGAACCTGGGAACTGTCCTGTCCTACAACTAGTTCCAAAGGGAGGAACATGAACCATCATCAGGTTGGTGAATCATGTGAAACTGCAGGGATAGGACCAATCCCCAGGCTGCCCGGGGTTTTTATTCAGGTGGAGGATGTTAATGCTGCAGCACGGGTTCTAAACCTACAACCTGCAAGCCTCAGCCCTGAGGACACGCCCCCTTCAGGTTCTCCTGATGAATCAGATGATGAATCAGATGATGAATCAGATGACTCCTTCAGTTCTCCATCTCCTGATGGTGGAGGAGCACTCTGATGTCTGATTGTCTTCTCTTTCAGATTAATAACAGGACATGTGGAACTGTTCCGGTTCCCCGCCTCGTGGCTCAGGACGTCGAGCGCGTGCGGGAGCTGGTTCTGAACAGCCCGCTGGGTTCCGCCCTCCTGTCCGAGCGGGTCATTAAGAAGGTCATCCTCTCACCCCGCACCGCCCTCGTCAACATCCTGGTGGAGGACTGCGGTGGAGAACATGAAGAGTGAGGAGCAGATCCCACCCCCATGGGGAGGGGGGGGTCAAGACGGCTTACTCCTCACAGACACTGACGGTTCCTGGGTTGGTTGAACCTCCACATTGTTTGTGTGACAGAACGTGGACTCATGGGGGTCCTCATCCTCATCTTCATCATCATCATCTTCATGTTCAGTGGTGTGTTTAAATTTATTAAAGGTGGAACCTTCTTTCTGTTTACTCACTCTTATTCTCCTGAATGTTCTAGACATCAGAGGTTCCCTGTATGGTTCTTAATGTCCTGAGGGGACATGGTGGTTCCACCAGTGTAAGTGGTTCCTCTGTCGTTCTTACAGAGGGTGGAACCCTAAAGGTACTGAACTCCCTGAGCTGACCCACAGGAGGAACCTGGTGCTCTTACCCTGTCGGTTCTGGAGACACTCAGAGGAGCTGTAAATAGGGCGGTGAGAAGATGGACGGGCGGGTGGAGCAGCAGGGTGTTCTGTTCTATGAATAGCTCAGCGTGGACGCTCCGGTCGCGCCGCAGAGCGTCAGGCGTTCCGTCGGCGACACGTCCACAAGGTGGCGCTCTGCTGCAGTGAGAGGCTCAAGCTGCTGTTCTCACACGAGGTTTGGGGTTCACAGAACACAGAGGTGGAACCTCATTCACTAAAGGGTTCGGGTTCTCCTGCTTCGTTCCTCTCTCACTGTGGACTGCACCACTGTAAACTCTGTGGGGGTGGGGGGGGGTACTTTAGGTAATGGAACACTTTTCATCTGAACTATTTAAATCCTGTCTATATTTAGAACGTTTCCCATAATGCCACATTCCATCATGCTTCATGGTCATCAGAGAGGGTATGAAGACGTGCTGAAGGTTCAGGTTTGAGGTTCTCTCTGTCTCACCCCTCATTATATTAAAGGTGAAGTTCTACAAATAGGAAAGTACAGAGTTCCTGCTGCTTTAGTTCTTTAGTTCTCCTTCTGCAGTACATCCCATATTAACCCTGCTCTCCTTCTGGTTCTGATGTGTGGGTGTGTTCTGGTTCTGGTGACTCGGTTCGGTTCTGGTGACTCGGTTCGTGTTCTGTTGACGTGGCTCGGTTCGGGTTCTGTTGACTCGGTTCGGGTTCTGGTTCTGGAGGGCGGGGGTTTTTCGGTACTGTCTCTTTAAGAGCTCGTGCTCGGGGGCAGCGGCTGCTCCTCACAAACTTTCAGACTCGGAGCTGACCGCGCTCCGTGCGGAGGTTCTTCGGGTTCTGTTGGAGGTTCTGCGGGTTCTGTTGGAGGTTCTGCGGGTTCTGTTGGTTCGGTTCTGGCCGCTGGACCGTGAGGAGTGACGTATGAAGAAGTTTCCGAAGTTTCGGTGAAGCGCGGTGAGCTCAGGACGCTGAAACCCGCCGCGACTCGGTTCTGAGATCCGGAGCATCCCGTCTGATCGCCTCAGACCCGATCCGACCCGACCCGACCCGACCCGACCCGATCCGACCCCGACACGACCCGACCCGACCCGACCGCCTCTGTGAGACCGTGCCCCCGAACCCGAACCCGGGGGAGAAGCGGCATTCCGGCTCGCTGTGTGCCGAACCATGAACTGAGTTGATTTGTGAAGTGACTCCTGAATCGGCTCTGGATCATGAACCGGTTTGAGGATCTGGGGGTGGAGGCCAGCAGGTTCATGGAGGACCTGGACAGGTACGCGGCGTCGCGGGACGGGCTGGTGCGCATGCGCCGCGCCTCCCAGAACAACCCCGACTTTGAGGAGAGTACACGGAGACCGGACCGCCCGCCCGCGCCACTTACGACCAGTACCTCGGTGAGGCAGCCATGATTACACCCACCCCCCCACACCTACACCCACCCACTTACACCCACCCACACCTACACCCCCCCACTTACACCCACCCACACCTACACCCACCCACACCCACCCCCCCACACCTACACCCACCCACTTACACCCACCCACACCTACACCCACCCACTTACACCCACCCACACACCTACCCACCACTACACCCACCCTACACCTACCCATCACCCCACCCACGTACACCACCACACCTACACCCCCCACTTACACCCACCACACCTACACCCCCCACACCTACACCCACCCACCCGATACACCCACCCACACCTACACCCCCCCCACACCCACCCACACCTTACACCCACCCACATTACACCCCACCCACACCTACACCCACCCACTTACACCCACCCACACCACTTACACCCACCCACACCTACACCCACACCCACACCTACCACACCTACCACCAACACCTACACCCACCCACACCTACACCCACCCACTTACACCCATCCCACAACTACACCATCCACACACCCACCCACACCTACACCCACCCACTTACACCCATCCACACCTACACCCACCCACACCTACACCCAACCCACTTACACCCCCACCACCTACACCCACCCACACACCTACACCCACCCACACTACACCCAGCCACACACTACACCCAACCCAACCTACACCCACCCCACACCTACTGACACCACACCACTTAACACCCACACACACCTACAACCACCCACCTACACCACCACACCTTACACCCCCCCACTACGCGTACACCCCACCCACACCTACACCCACCCACCGACACTACACCCACCTCACTTAACACGAACCTCACACTACCCCACCCACTTAACCCACCCACACCTAACACCCCCAGCCTTACACCCATCCACACCTACACCCAGCCCAACTTCACACCCATCACACCCTACACCCACCTCACACCTACACCCACCCAGCTTACACCACCCACACGACACCCACCACTTGACACCCACCCATCACTACACCCACCCACCTACCACACCCCCCACACCTACACCCACTCCACACCCTAACACCCACCCACGCTACTACCCCACCCACACCTCACACCTCACCCACTTACACCCACCCACACCTACACCCACCCACTTACACCCACCACCGACACCCCCCCACTTACACCCACCCACACTTCTACACCCATCCACGCTACATCCACCCACACTACACCAACCACCTACACCCCCCCCACACCTATACCCACCCACACCTACACCCACCACATCCTACACCCCACACCACACCTACACCCCGACAACTCCATTACACCTCCACCCGACACCCACACAGACCCCACTTACACTCACCGACCCCACCCCACTCCACCCCACACCACAACCCGACCCACACCTTAACACCCACCCACTTACACCCCACACCCACACCATACACCCCCACTTACATCCACCACACCCACACCCAACCTCACTGAAACCCACCGACCAACCAAACAGACAAATCTCACCCACAACAACCACCCACACTAACACTTACACCCATAACCACCCACCAACCACCCCACCCACTCCAACACACTACACCCACCCACATCACTACAACCACACCCACACCCGACACTCATACACCCACCTCACACCTAACCCACCCACTAAAACAACTCACACCTACACCCATCCCACACCTACACAAACACACCCACCCCACAACACACGCTTACACCCACCCACTTACAAAAATAATCCACACCACACCCACCGAAACACAAACTATAAGCACCCATCCACACATACAACCCACCCCACTGCTACACCCCCCGCACACCTCACAACCACCCCACACAACTCCCACCCCCACTTAAGCACCACCACACCACACCGCCAAAAACACCTACACCACCAACTTCACACCCATCCAACACTCAAAATCACACTCAACACTACACCACCACACACACACACCCCCACCTACACCCACCCCCCCCAAAACACACAACACCCACAACTCCTCCACACCCCCCCCCCCCACCCTAAAAAAAAACCCATCCCCACTTACCACCCACAACCTACCAACACCACCACCACCACCTACCCACACCAACAAGACACCACCACCACACTACCCACCACCCCGCACAACCACACCACACACCACCACCCCACCACATTACACCACCCACACAAAATCTAACACCCCACCCAAAACACCATACCACCCACCACAGACTACCCACACCAACAACACCCCACACACCCATAACCACCTCTCTCATACACACCACCACCACACACCGCATCCCACCCCAACAAACCACACCTACTCCACACCCACCACAAAACCACCACCACCACCCTACAGCCCCCCCAACACCCCATGCAACCACAAAACAACCCACCCACCACCACAACCACACCTACACCCACCACACTACCACCAACACCACAACCACAACCCACCACAACCAACACGACCACAACACACCCAAACCCACCACCCACCACCCACCTTTCACCCACACCCCACCATACACCCACACCACCAACGGCAACCACCACCCACAACCACACACACCACACCCACCACACACCTACACCCACACAACCACCACACACCACCCAACCAACACCCACCCCATCACCTACACCCCACCCACCCCACACCACACATCCACTACACCCACCAACACACCACCTACACCACACCCCACCCACACAACCACCACCACCACACACCACCAACCCACAACCACCCACTCCCACCCAACACTCACACCCACCACCACCACTACACCACCCCATTACCATACCACCGACCACCCACCCACTTACCACCCACCCACCACACCCTCCCACACCCACGTACACCACCACTCGCACCACTCCACCACCTACAACCACCACAGGCACCACACACCCACAACCACACACACCCACCACCACCACCACCTACCACCACATCACCACCCAAAACCACACCACCACCACACCCACCACACACCAACACCCACCACCCACTCCACCCCCCACCACACCCACCCCACCACTAACACCACCACCACAACACAGCCTACCAACCACCACACTACCACCCACAACCCCCCCACACTAATCCTCCCGCCACCCACACCACACACCACCCACTAAATCCCCCCCACAACCCACCACCCACCCACACCCCCCACTCACAACACACCACCCAACCTACATCACCACCACCCAGCCACCACCACAACCACCCCACCACACCCACACAAACACCATACCTACACCCACCACACCACCACCAACCTCACCCCCAACCCACTGTACACCCAACCACCCCCACCCACTCCAACACCCCACACCCCCCCCCCCCCTCACCACACACCCACACACCACCACACATACACCCACCCAATCCACCTACCACCTACACACAACCACCACCCCACCACACACCCAATCCACACACTTACACCCCACCACACAACCCACCCCACACCTACACCCACCCACACCCACACCACCCAACCACCACCTTACCACACCCCCAACACCTACACCCACGCCTTCACACCACACCCGCTTCACACCTAACCACACCACTCACCACCCCATCCACCTCACACACTCCCCTACTTACACACCAAACCACACCACCACCACCATCACACACCCACCCACAGCTCCAACCCCCCCCACCTACACCCACCACCAAGCAGCCACCACCACCCCACTACACACCACCACAAACCATTCACACCCACCACCACCACAACCACCACACCACTTACCCCACCCCCACTACCACCTATCACCCCACCACACCACATACACCACCACACACACCACAACACCCACACACACACCCTCACCCCACCACCCCACACCCTCACCCCCCCACAACCACATCACCCACCACCTACACCCCACCCAAACCACCACCAACCCACCCACACACCCCACCAAACCACCACACACACCATACACACCACCCACACCTACCACCCACCCACCCCACACAACACTACACCATCACACACACCACCCAACCACGCAACCACTACCACCACACCCTTACCACTTACACCCACCCCACACACCACCCCACCCACAACGCCCACCACCCCACCTACACAATCCACATCCTACACCCACCACACTCCCACCTTACCCTCCACCACACTTACACCACACACACACCCACACCACCAATTACCCCACCCACACTACGACCCCAACCCACTACACCACTCACCCACACACACACCACCACCACTACCAGCGCACCAAACCTACACATCCACCGCCACACACACACACCACCCAACTCATCTTTCACACCCACCACACCCTACACCCAATCGCACTTCACCCACCCACACTACACTCCACCACTTACACCACCCACACTGACACACACCACTTACACCGCATCCACACCACCACACCCCCCCCACTACAGCCGCACACACCTAACCCCACTACTTATCCACCCATCCCACCCCACCTAGCCACCCCCCCCCCCCACCCCCCACCCACACTACCACCTCACCCACACTACAGAGAGACCCCCCACTTACACCACCCACCCACCACACACCCACACCCCACTCACACTACACATCCACCCACTTACACCCACCCACACCTACACCCATCCAACACCCAACCCACACCTACCACCTCCCCCAACTTACACCACCACACACACCTATCCCACTCTACACCACCCACACCTCTCACCCCCACACTCCCACAACTCCACACACAACACCAACACCCACACCACTACCACCCCCCACACCGCCTCACCCACCCACCACACCACTCCCACACCACACACACCCACCTTGATCACACCCACTTCACACACACACATACACCTCAGCACACATCTTACCCCACCCACACACTGTCACACCCGCCCATTCACCACCCCCATACACACTACACACACACCCACTTACACACCACCCCACACCCACACCCATCCACTTACACCCGCACTCACACACTACATCCCACCTCAAGCTTACACACACCTACCACTACACCACCCACCACACCCACCCACACCTACACACAGCCACACACACTACCCCCTCCACTTTACACCCCCACCCACACTACACACCACCACTTACACACACCACACACCGTCCTCACCCATCCACCCACTCACACCCCCCCACCCCCCCACCCCATCCCTCGACCACCCCACCCCACACACACCACTACACACTCACCTCACACCTACACACCACCCACACCACACTTTCCACCACCACCCCTACCCCCCTCCAACCCCTACACCCTCCACTTACTCCACACCACCACACACCCTACACCCATCCACTTACACACCACACCCCACTCCACCC
>JAFMOC010000888.1:40000-42500 GCA_019802505.1 Corydoras sp. C115 | reverse complement strand
ATGATGTCACTGCTCTGTGTGATGATGATGCTGATGATGATGTCACTGCTCTGTGTGATGATGATGATGATGATGATGATGTCACTGCTCTGTGTGATGATGATGCTGATGATGATGATGATGATGATGATGATGATGTCACTGCTCTGTGTGATGATGATGCTGATGATGATGTCACTGCTCTGTGTGATGATGATGCTGATGATGATGTCACTGCTCTGTGTGATGATGATGCTGATGATGATGTCACTGCTCTGTGTGATGATGATGCTGATGATGATGTCACTGCTCTGTGTGATGATGATGATGATGATGATGTCACTGCTCTGTGTGATGATGATGCTGATGATGTCACTGCTCTGTGATGATGCTGATGATGATGTCACTGCTCTGTGTGATGATGATGCTGATGATGATGTCACTGCTCTGTGTGATGATGCTGATGATGATGTCACTGCTCTGTGTGATGATGCTGATGATGATGTCACTGCTCTGTGTGATGATGATGCTGATGATGATGTCACTGCTCTGTGTGATGATGATGCTGATGATGATGTCACTGCTCTGTGTGATGATGCTGATGATGATGTCACTGCTCTGTGTGATGATGATGCTGATGTGTCACTGCTCTGTGATGATGATGATGCTGATGATGATGTCACTGCTCTGTGTGATGATGCTGATGATGATGTCACTGCTCTGTGTGATGATGATGCTGATGATGTCACTGCTCTGTGATGATGCTGATGATGCTGATGCTGCGTCTCGTGTGTCAGGGTTCTGATGAGACGGTGCGTGTGGTCTCCATGGAGAGGGACTATCATGTGGAATGTTATCAGTGTGAGGTAGGTGGGTGTCGGTGAGGTTCTGACCTGCACTCGGGAGCGCCACCCTCTGACCGGTCCGCTCTCCTCCGCAGGACTGTAAGCTGGAGCTGAATGATGAGGAGGGTCATCGTTGTTACCCCCTGGACGGGCATCTGCTCTGCCACGTGTGCCACCTCAGACACATCCAGAGAGACGGCCCCTCTGCTTGAGCGCCTTCCCACTCTCTGCCGCCCCCTGTGGCCGAGACGCCGGAATGTCCCGACCGATCGTTTCAGAACGCTTCTTTAAACGTTCCCCCATTTTCCACTCCTGACCTCTGACCTCTGCACGAGGGCAGTCACTGTGCCACATGATCAGAGTCCTGAACATCCACCTCACTGAGCTGCTCTCTGATTGGTTCCCTGCACCTCCGTCATGTTCTCTCTTCTCTTGCTCTTATGTTCTGCCCCCCCTCCCCCCCCCCCCCCCCCTTGGTGATGTATTTATTGTTAAATGCAGATGTGCTCAGATGTTCCAGCTGTGTTGTGGTAGACAGAGCAGTGCATCCTGGGTAATCACAGTTAGATAGAGTCTGATTGTAATGTTTCTATATCAGTGTCGTATTAATCTTATAATTATGATGTCATTCGTTCGTTTAGCAGACGACTTAATTACCCGACTGCAGAGTCACAGCGGGGTTGGTACAGCGCCCCCTGGAGCAGTGGGAGTTTTTGGTCAGGGGCCCACATTGGTATCTTCAGTGGAGCTAGGATTTGAACCCACAACCTTCAGGTTGATGACACCACCACCCCACCACTGCGCGAGCTCACCTCCTGTAACTGCAGAACGTGTGTGTGCGGCGTTAATGGTTCTCATTAATAATAATAATGCGGTATTAATTAAGACGCTCTTCGTTACTCTACATCATTAGAACCATCTTTATTTACTCATTAAAGTTCCAGATTAATTAACTTGAAGAAACGTTCTCGTGGTTTTATTGTGTTCCGTCTCAGAGACCTGGAGGTTGCACATGTAGAACCCGTCCCTCACAGATCAGACAACCAGACTGCAGTGTTGACGTTCCACTGACCTTCTAGATAGAAAGGGCCCCGTATTTAATACACACACACACACACACACACAGTGATTACCATGTCTTTGGACAGTGGGAGGGAATCCATACAGACACTGGGAGAACCCGATGTGTGCACTCATGTCTGGAAGCCAGAAGTTCTCACTGTGTTCTTGAGTGTTCTCAGAAGTTCTCACTGTGTTCTCAGAAGCAGAAGAACAAATCAGAGGTTTGAATGAACCTGCTTTATTCAGGAAATATTAGAACCTCAGAAGTAACACCCACCATCAGAACTCAAGTTAGAACGCAGATTATATGGGGTATGAGGGTATATGGGGTATTATATGGGGTATTATATGGGGTATGAGGGTATATGGGGTATTATATGGGGTATTATATGGGGTATGAGGACCCACAGGTGTGATCAGCTCTGATCTTCAGAGCACGCTGAACTCACAGATGAAGGCGCGTTCCGCTTTGCAGTTCTCGTCGAACCATTTCCCGTCGGCGGTCCCGGACATCACGGCACAGTTGCGGTTCCGTCCGCCGAGGGGCTGATGGGTAATGTCCCTCTCCCAGTTGTGAAACTGGATGTCCCGTCCTGCTTTGTCGACCCAGTGAC
>JAFMOC010000888.1:0-35000 GCA_019802505.1 Corydoras sp. C115 | reverse complement strand
GTTCGAGGCGTCCATGATGGAGCGGATCCCGGTGGGGCGGCTGGGAACGCCGGGGGAGATTGCCAACCTGGCCGCGTATCTGTGCAGCGACTACGCCACCTGGCTGTCGGGTGCGGTGAGTGTCTCTGACCTCCTGTCTTTACTCCCACAATGCCCCGCGTTCCGCTCGGTTCTCCTGGTTTGATTGTCTTCTCTGTGACAGGTCATCAGAATGGACGGGGGCGAGTACGTCTTCATGGCTGGAGAGTTTAACTCCTGCAGTAAGGTGAGCTCTGATGGGTGGGGGGGGTTCCTTCAGAAGGAACTCATCAGGTTCCTAAGGTTCTCTGTTTTTTCACCAGGTCACAGCAGAGCAGTGGGATCTGATGGAGGTTCTGATCAGAGGAACAAAGGGGTCGTGACGAGACCACGCCCAGATCAGCGGAATGTCAGAGGATGACTGAGGACTGAGATCTGCTCTGAACCGTTTCATTAATGATCTTCAGCTCTGACGCCACGCCTCGTTCTCTCACTCTGACGTTCTGAGGCCTGTCCCGGCTTCTTCTGCGGAGTAAAGGGGCGTGTCCCCGTGTGTAGTGCTGCAGGATGCTATTGATTAGTTTATATACAGTAATCGATTTGATTTGAAGCTGCATGATGAAAAGCACACAGGTCTCCTGTTAATGATGAATCCTATCCCATCAGTCATTAGCAAGAATGATGACATCATTTTTAATAAATCTGTACATTCACAAACTTATCTGAACAGAACTCATGATCTATACACACACACACACACACACACACACCTTAAAATGAATGAATGAGGTTCCTTCAGTCGCCACAGGAGGGTGCGGTTGGACAGCAGGGATGCTGCTGCCCTCTAGTGGAGGAAGCCTTTCAGCACAGTGAACGTTCTCACACATCTTCAGCACAGTGGACCAGCGGCAGCTCTATTCTGAGACGGATGACAGCCTTCTGATCTTACTGAGATCTAGAACCGGTCCAACAGATGAACAAGTGCTCGGAGTCCAGCAGCTGCCCCGAAAAAACAAAGTGAAAGGAAAGCGTCCTGTTCTGAACCCGAGGGCCGTCTCAGTGGTGGAGGGGGTGGTCTAATGCTGCTTCGTTGTTCGACTTCACGTTTAAAGTTAATAATAGGAGGCTAATCGTTACTGTTTGGTTTTTCCAGCTCCTTCTCCTCCATATATCCATATACTTCATATCCTCCATATGTCTTTTCCTGTCCTGAGAGAGAGCAGAAGCTCAGGGTCACATTCAGAAAGGCTGCTGTCTGATTTATGAGATCAGAACCGCTGAGAAGCTCCAGCTATCAAAAGTAAACTGAACCCAAAGGATTATCTTGGTCCACACGGACCTCCAAAATCTCCATGCAGCTCCATGGGATGAACTAACAGAAACTCAGACGAGCCAGAGAAACCCAACAACCTTTGATTGATTTAATTAACATCTTCATTCTAATGAAGAACATTCCAAAGTCATCTAAACATCTACAGAGCTGAACACTGGCTCTGCTGGCAGGAGAAAATCGATTTGGTGTTCAATGAGAGGCTCATTTAAATGACAATAAAATGAACCAATCACAGCTCCCCACTAAATGGAACACACACCAATCACAAGCTGGAGGAACTACTCCTGATTCAAAATGGAACCCAAGTTTATCAGAACTGAGATGGAGGGACATGTTTGAGTTTCTGATCCAAGATGTTTCACAGAACAAACTAATGAATTGTTTGAGATAATAAATGAAGGATCTTAAAGTAGTGCATGTGCATGATCAAACGTCAGCTGGGACCTTCAGCTTGGACCTTCATGTAGGACAGGAGGATGAACCTCGTTTTAAAGTCATCATCACAAATAAGTAAGCTATTTTATGATCTGTGCTGCTGCTGATGATGGTGATGCTGCTCCTACTGATGGTGTTTATGATAATGATGATGGTATTTATGATAATGATGATGGAATTGATAATGATGATGGTATTTATCATGATGATGATGGTATTAATGATAATGATGATGGTATTGATAATGATGATGGTATTTATGATGATGATGGTATTTATGATGATGATGGTATTGATAATGATGATGGTATTTATGATAATGATGACGGTATTGATGATAATGATGATATTTATGATAATTAGAATTAGAATTAGAATTCAACTTTATTGTCATTGCTCAATATGAACAACGAAATACAGTTTGCATCCATCCAGAAGTGCTATTGCAGATATATAAATATATACAAGTGGTAAGTAATATATACAGATGTGAATGTACAGATTATAATATGAAATATGAAATATACAGCTATGATGTACAGACTAGTGGAATATACAGATGTGAATATACAGATTATAAATATGAAATATACAGCTATGATGTACAGACTAGTGGAATATACAGATGTGAATATACAGATGTGAATATACAGATTATAAATATGAAATATACAGCTATGATGTACAGACTAGTGGAATATACAGATGTGAATATACAGATTATAAATATGAAATATACAGCTATGATGTACAGACTAGTGGAATATACAGATGTAATGTACATATTATAATATGAAATATACAGCTATGAACATATATATATGAATATGAATATATATATATATATATATATACACTGAGTGGTACAGATAATGAAAATAACTAAATATTGTGGATGTTGTATGAGTCCATATATTATTGATGTGAGTCAATATGGTCCGGAAATCAGGAGGCAGAGTTCAGGAGTGTGACAGCTGTGGGGAAAAAGCTGTTCCGGTACCTGGTGGGTCTTAGTCCTTAAGCTCCTGTAGCGCCTCCCAGAGGGCAGAAGAGAAAAGAGTCCGTTTGCAGGGTGACTGGGTTCCTTGAGTATTTTTCCAGCCCTTTTCAGACACCGCTTTGTGTAGATGTCCTCTATGGTAGGAAGTGGTGATCTGGTGATGCGCTGGGCGGCTTTCACCACCCTCTGCAACGCTTTCCGGTCTGACACAGAGCAGGACCCGTACCAAACTGTAATGCAGCTGGTCAGGATGCTCTCAATGGTGCAGCGGTAGAAGTTCACCAGAATGTCTGAGGACAGATGGTTCTTCCTCAGAGTCCTCAGAAAGAACAGGCGCTGATGTGCCTTCTTGACCAAATTGGAGCAGCCGGTCGTCCAGGTGAGATCCTCAGAGATGTGTACACCTAGGAACTTGAAGCTGTTTCACACGCTCCACTGCCGTCCCATTGATATGAATGGGTTGGTGCTGGTCAGCCTTCTTCCTGAAGTCCATGATGAGCTCCTTTGTTTTCTCGGCATTGAGCAGAAGGTTGTTAGTGTCGCACCACTCAGCCAGCCGATTCACCTCCTCTCTATAAGCAGTCTCATCGTTGTTTTTGATGAGTCCAATCACCGTGGTGTCATCTGCAAATTTAATAATGGTGTTGGAGCCATAGACAGGTTTGCAGTCATGGGTGAAGAGGGAGTAAAGAAAGGGACTGATGATGATGATAATGATAATGATGATGGTATTGATGATAATGATGATGGTATTGATGATAATGATGATGGTATTTATGATGATGATGATATTTATGATGATGATGGTATTTATGATAATGATGATGGTATTGATAATGATGATGGTATTTATGATGATGATGATGGTATTTATGATGATGATGGTATTGATGATAATGATGATGGTATTGATGATAATGATGATGGTATTGATAATGATGATGGTATTTATGATAATGATGATGGTATTTATGATGATGATGGTATTGATGATAATGATGATGGTATTGATAATGATGATGGTATTTATGATAATGATGATGGTATTGATGATAATGATGATGGTATTGATAATGATGATGGTATTTATGATAATGATGATGGTATTAATGATAATGATGATGGTATTGATGATGATGATGGTATTAATGATAATGATGATGGTATTGATGATAATGATGATGGTATTGATGATGATGATGGTATTAATGATAATGATGATGGTATTGATAATGATGATGGTATTGATGATAATGATGATGATGGTATTGATGATCATGATGATGGTATTGATGATAATGATGATGGTATTGATAATGATGATGGTATTGATGATGATGTGGAGGATGAAAATGCTGCGGCTCTGTTAAATGAATATCATTCAGTCTTCTTATTTTGGGTGCTGCTGGTTTGTGGTGGTTGCGTTCTGATGATCTCGGTCTGTAGCTCTGTGGGTGGTTTGGCAGTGGTTGATGGTTGAGAGTCTGTCTGTGTCTGCAGGGTGTAAACTGTGGGGTGGAACCCTGCAGCTGCAGAACCGGGTTCTGATTTCTCCTCCATCGTTAGATTGATTCATCAGTGAAGATCCTCATGTGGGTGCATTAGGTTCTCCAGTGTGCATGAACTTTAGGACTGCAGTTTTGTTGAGTAAAGAATGTAATCAATCACATCTACCCTTTGATTAACTCCTTTATTATCAGTGAGATGAATCGGAATCAAGATCAGTGCCATGCTTCATTCTGTAATCAGTAAACACAAAATGAAGAGGTTAGATGATGATGATGATGATGATGATGAATAGCTGGGTGGTTCAGGGGTTGTTCATGGGAGGTTCTATATTGGTTTTCATGTTGCTGACTCGGCTCATGTTGTGCTCATTGTTGGTTATTGTGTAATCATCCTGAACTTCAGCGTTTCAGATCCTTCATGCTTCTGAAACCTCACAGAACCTCACTGAGGTCAGTGAAACTCAGAGGTCTAGGAGCTGTTGATTGTCTCCACCTGATGAGAGCGAGCAATGAAGTTGTTGAGCAACTTCTGGAGCATCTCAGCCCTCATCTTACTGATCTGCAGCACCTCCTCGTGGTTGACCTTCTCCTCATGGCTGTAGTCTAATGACACCTTGTTCGTTATAAGAGAGAGACCCAGGACTCGCAGACCACAGTGCTTAGCCACCGTCACTTCGGGAACCGTGCTCATACCTACAACCAACAGGGGGCATTTTATCACATTACAAATCACTCACAGGACTTTCATAAGCTCTGAGCTACCTGTGATAACACCACCCTCACTGACTGTAGCTTTAGCAGAAGCTGTTAATAGTTTAAACACAAACAAGTGGTCAGCATTCCAATTCATTTTGTACAGAGGATTGTTTATGTTGGACATGTGAGTTTGCTTGAGGAAATAAATCTGAGGAGAACGCGGAAAGGACTGCAGTAGTGTGGTTTATATGATCTAAATGTAAAACTAGAACGTTCTGTTCTGGAGCACGTTTCGGCCGTTAAGCAAACGTGTGCAGCTGTTCTCACCGACTGAGTCACTGCCGAGAATCTGCAGCATTCGGGCCTCAGCGACCGTCTCAAAGTTGGGTCCGCTGACCATGCAGTACACGCCCTCCCGCACGAAGCCCGAGTAGCCCAGCTCCACCCCGACGTCCAGAGCCAGCTTCCTCAAATCTTTACTGTACGCATCGGACATGCATGGAAAACGGATCCCGAACCTGAGGGGAACAAGAAGGGTCCTCTGGTCATTCAGCTCATGTGGATGCTAGAACCGGATCAGTTCTATGCAATCTAATGAAAAAGTCACAAATCTGTCGTCTGTAGCATTTCTGAGAATCATTAATCAGCGTGAGCGTGAGTGAACCTGGAGAACCTGGTTCATTGATCTTCATCTGGTTTTCTGAATGTTAAACTTTGAATGATTTCTGTAGGAAACTAGAAAGCCAGTCATCATTTCATGGAAACCAATAAAACTCTTTTTGTCTCTTTTCTCTTTTTTATTTAAAGTCAGAACTGGAATTCTAAATGGTTTAAAATGTTAGTTCACCTCCAATAAGAGTTCTGCTAGGTTCTAATGTTAGCGCTGCCAGAACGTCTTCCATGCTGGAGGAACTGAGTGAAGATCAGAAGCAGAGCAGAAGACCTCAGATGTGTCCACATGTCCTACCGTTCATCGTTGGGGCCACAGAGGGGGTGTTGTCCAGCGAAGCCCGGCAGGTTGATGTGGTCCTTAATGATCATTATGTCTCCAACTTTAAAGTCCTGACAGAGTCCCCCTGCCGCGTTGGTCACTATAATGGTCTCCACTCCCATCAGCTTGAAGATCCGCACTGGAAGGGTCACCTGAACATTTCAGCCCGATTATTTCAGTGAGTTCTGATTGTACGGATTATACTGAACATGAGAATTGTTTACAGAATGAACAGCAGTAACCACAATGCATCTGTCCTGTGGGTTAACCTACACCTTCAAACTGATCAGTCAGTCACGAGGCTCCGTCCACCGGCTCCTATATCTCTGAATGGAATTCTGCGACTTTATGAGGAACCGGTGCTTTTGGTCAACCCAGAGGAACAGCAAGGTTCCAAAAAACAGCGTTACATGAAGGTTAGGGTGTGTTCAGCACCTGCTCAGTCCTCTACTCACCTTACACAGTGAGTAACCCTCATAAAGGTGGAACCTCCCCTGCATGAAGACACAGGACTTGTGGTTCACCTGACCAAACACGAGCTGTCCGTCATGTCCAGGAACTACAGCAACAAAAACAGGAACCGGTTTCATTCTTTAGAAACGTTATGGAATTGAATGAATTAATTCACAGGTTGATGACACTCCACTCTGGAACAGTGTAATGGACAGGGCGGAGTTCTCCATCCCATTGTAAACATCAAGACACATTTAAAGCAGTTGACAGAACAGAATAATTCATATTTAGTTATTAAAAATAAAAAGTCTTTAAGGATTCTAATGCTCCTGTTTGAAGTGAACATGTTGCACAACAAGAAGAAAATGGATGTGTCTTCCTGTTCCGAGGTCTGTTCTTGAGATTTTGGGGCGGTGCTGATGTCATCAGGTCAATGTGAAGACCGTTCTGAGTTATACACTGCCTGACTCTAACGTTTGGTTGGACCGGCTTTAGTTTTGTTTAAGTGATCGTGCGTCAGTTTTTAATTATGCGTTGGACAGTTCTGAACCCAATTTTAGTCCTTTCTGCGTTCTCGTCAGATGTTCTCTCTGCTTGATGCCAATGAATGGACCCTCCTCAAACAGACTCACATCTTGTCCTCGCCCGTGGGACGTGTCTTTGTCATGGCTGTTTAAGACATGGGAACAACTCATTGCACCAGTTGGGGTTAATAACTCGTTGCCCGCTGAAAGCTAATCACCCATGCTGTACCTGTTTGCTACATTACATCCAGGTGGCGACTTTGTTTTTGGCCAGGCAGTGTATTTCTGTAGTCATCGTTTTAATGAAAGCTCATTAAACGTACCTGTGCTCACGGGGAAATTAGGGATGTCCTCGTAACGAAAAACCTGCTTGTTGGTGACACTTTCTGCGAGGAGACCGAGTCCCGAACCACAAACCACAGCTATCTTCGGCCTGTGTCTGGTTCTGTTCAGGAGCCATTCGGTGGCTTGATTACACTCCTCAAATGAGGAGCAGCAGCTGAATCAAAGACAGGAAGTCAGACATTATGAGCTGCACACGCAAATCAAAGGTTACGTTCAGTTTGAGATGTTATTAGCTTCCGCTCCTCATCTGTGAGGTCAGACAGCAATGTTGAGCAGAACGCCCAATGAAAAGGTCATTTGCTGATCTTTATGGTCCTCAGTGAGATTGGGGTTCATCTTGGTGAAGGTGCTAAGATCCAGGAACCTGTGCTGGTTTAATGGGAGAACCATCATTTAGGACAGACCGATATACTTCACTTTGTTGTCGTTTGTCAGAAACCAAAGAAAAGCACAGGGTTCAGGTTCGGGGGGAAGCCCCTGTGACATCATCAGTCAGGATGAAAAGTTGAAGGTGGTTAAGGGTTAACACTCTGGTTCCTGGCAGACCTTAAAGATGGACTCACCATCATGCTATATTCATATGTATTCAGTCAGGGTGGAGATCCTGCCGAACCTCCACCACCACGTGGATGTAAGAGAACCTGCACCACGTGTACAAGTTCACATCTAACATAATTAACCCCGGCTGACGGAACCACGTGAGTCGTCAAATCTGTGACGGAAGGTTCTGGACGTGGTTCGGACCGTCGGAACAGAACTGAAAGTGAATTTCAGATGGATGCAGATTGTGTAATGGCCGCACAGTTAACATTAACAAAGCAGAAGATCCATCATCAGATTAGAAATACTCATCAAATGTTGAAAGAAGGAAAAGATTTACCAGGAATTCCCTTTGCTGTGCATTATTGCTCGCTGTAAACGCTGCGGTCGAGCTGAGCGTAGCTCTGATAAGAGAGAAACCCGGAGTGACCGCTGGGTTCTGATTGGACGAGCTTGTGGTGGGGGAACCTATTTACTCTGAGTTTGAAGGGTGGAGGCTCTGCTCCTGCTTTTTGACCGTTTCAGATATGTTTCCTTCAGAAACGTTCAAACTGAGACTCAGTGATGATGACCTCAGTGTCAAAAGTGTGATGTCACAGAATTCTAATGAAAGTCCATTGATGAATGAAAAGTTCTGATCCCAACCCGAGAACTAAATACCCAATGAAAATCTGTCTGTGAACTCGGATATTAAAACGAGAGCAGCATCAGATCAGAAGTCCAAGGTAACATCTGTTAATGAGTAACGCCACCACTGAAGATTTAAAAACCGAGCAGAGAGCTCACTGGAGTTCAGCTGCAACCCTCCACCCGCTGCAAAGAGCGATGTAGAATGTTTCCTTCTTCCTCTAAATTAACTCATCACTCTGTCTTCTGTTGTAGTGTTTAGTTTCCAACACATACATGTTCTTTAAAATGATGAGCTCCATCAGAACCTCAGTGAATCAGATGATGTACGTTTAAATTCTGCTTGTGCAGATCTTGTGCAGATCTAACAGTTTCACACATCCAGACTCCAAAGCTGGAGCTTAAAGTTCAGGATGTGAAGGCTGATGAACTGCAGAGCGTTATCGATCGGCCCCAGGACCCCTGTGCTGCGGAACCATGTATAGCTCACTGAATAAAGACTTCTCTTTATCCTGTTCTGGAGTGAGTTCTGCAGAGCAATGAATCGTTTTTAAGCTTTTGAATTTTTCCCTCACTGAAGTCGCTCTGAATGCATTTCCAAACGGACCGCCAGGAGAAGCACACGGTCGGTACGTTAGTACAGAACCAGCTGACCTGCAGTACTAATGATCCTGATCATTCCCTGATCGTTTACTGATATGATTCAAAGCATTATGACTGGCTTCCACCGACACAATTCTCAGGGACAGGACAGCATTAAATGACTAAATAAATAAATATATATATATATATGTTTAAAAAAACTAATCATTTGGTCATTTAGCAGAGACTTTCATCCAAAGCGACTTACAAAGCGAGCACAGGGTCAGAAGTTTGCCACAGAATCCTTGGAACAATTAAGCTTAAGGGTATTGCTCATAACTTCAGTGGGATTTGAACCCACAACCTTCAGATTGATAGTCCAACACCCTAACCTCTGTGTTACCACACACTAGAATCATGTGACGAGTGCATCTTTTTGTAACTTTAAATGGCTGACCATGAGGGGGCTGCCCCCGGGGCAAATGATTGAGATAATGATGATTATAATACCATCAGTTTTTATTAATGAGATTGACACACACAAGGTCTTTGTTCCTTTGGGGTAAATACCGCAGGCACGGAGAATATCCAGGTGACCAGTATGGTACATTTATAACATTTATATAATATTTTTAATTATTATAACATACTGTGTATGAATGTGTGTATAAATGAGAAGTTGGAGAGACATCACGGACACTGGGCCAGACATAAAAATAAATTGAAAAATAATGCTATATTTTGAGAATGTCAATTAATTTATTTTAATTAATTTAAATATGATATATATTTTTGTTACGTCCTGTGAATATTTTGCTTTGTTTTTCTTGTTGCTTGCTTTCTTTCAGGGCCTGGTGGTGATTGGCTGCCTGGGTGATGCTGGGTGATTTATTGCTCCACCCAGGGGGCCTGCTGCTATTGGCTGGCTCTGATGGCGGGAAATTTAAAAGACCTGGTCCTCAGTCTGGAGAGGCACCGTTTTCTGAGCTGAGATGCTGCTCCTGTGACTGTCCACCATCACAGAACAAACTGAGGTGATATTCTGTTGTTGCGCTTTGGTTTTCTTGTTAGTTGTGCTGTACCGTAACAGGAATTGTAGGCTGACCTGCCCTTTTGTTTGGTAACCTTTTACCTCTGTTTAAGATGAGTGTTCAGGTTAGTTTTGGATTTAACAATGGTAGTCAAAATAAGCTAAAGCTTCATATTACACATTTTAAGTTTATATAATATATATGTGCGAGTGTGTATAAATTTTTGTGTACAGTTGTATATTTGTATTAAAAAATCATAGTGTACGATGTTCCTCCACCGTCATTCTGTCTGCAGCATCCTGAATCACTGATGGACGATCAGAGGAGTGGGGGAGGGAGGGGGGAAGAAGAGGAGGAGGGGGGGAGTTGGGGGAGGGAGGAGGGGGGGAGGGAGAAGAAGAGGAGGAGGGGGGGAGGGAGGGGGGAAGAGGGGAGAAAGGGGGGGGAAGAGGAGGAAAAGGGAGCAAGGGGGAAGGGGGAAGAGGAGGAGGAGGGGGGAAGGGATGGAGAGAAAGGGGGGGGAGGGTTAGGTTAGACTGAGGATTAAAAAATAATCTTTATTTTGTAGGGCATTCCCTCTTAGTGCACAGGCACACGTCCTCCCCAGGTACTCTCGTCCTTCTGTAACTTAAAAACAATCATAATAATTAAAATCCCAAACAAGAAAAATACAAAGCAAAAAAAAAAAAAAAATCAAAATCCAGTTAAGAAGAATATCAAAGAGAAAGAAAAAAAAGGGGGGGGGGGGGTCCATTTCAACTTAAAATGGGGGGGGGGGGGGGGGTGCGTTTAGATTAAACTTAAAGGATATCGTATTCCTGCTGGTCTAAACCAAATAATAAAAAAAAATAATAAAATTATTATGTCACCTAAATTTTTTTTTTATTAATAAAACCTTAAAACAATTAAAATTTAAATAAAATAATAAATAGCTAAAAAAATTGAATACTAAAGGAAGATCTATAGAAAAGCTTTTTTTTCCGCCACTAGATGGAGGCATACTGCATGATATTTTATTCTAACGGTATAAAAGCCTATAAGTTACTTTTTTAAAATCTTGTCTATAAAGTAGGGTTATTCTAATGGTAATTTTAGTGCTTTTAACCATGAATAAAAGATCGCTATTGCAGTATCACGCAACCAATGGATCCCATCGCTTGATTCCACCTGAAATTCCCTGTAATCTATTAAAGGTAAAAAGTTATATTTGTCTTTTAAAATTACATTAAAATTCTCAATTAACCTCTTTGTGGTTTTAGTTTTGAAGAGTAGTTGATCAGTGGGAAGTAAATTGTTGAAGAGGGGAACATTTTGGCATGTTTTATGTAATTGTTGAACTTGTTTTTTAGTTGTCAGTGTTTCATTGCCCTGTAAACAATTATTCAAACCTATAGATAAAATTACAGTTTTCACCTTTAAATTCGGCTGTAGCTTTTGTAGGACTCCACACAGGTGGTACATTGTTGCCCCTGGAAAGCTATCTATTTGGAAATAAAATAAGGAATTCTGGACAAATTTGAATCACCAATAAAAAGTACATCTTTATTTTTCCTTTGTGTTGTATTGTGTTTTGTAGGTTCAAAAAATGTAACTGGGCCTGGACTGTCATAAGTGAAGTCCGCCTCTTCTTCGTCCAAATCTGTTAGAGAGGAGTCCAGCATTGAGGATTCAGTTGAAGCATCATCCATCGGATCACCCTAACTCATATCACATCACATCATGAGGCATTATCGTCCACACAACTGCCCCTCACTGGATCATTTCTGTTTTCATTTCCTGTAAACCCCAGAGATCCACCAGTCCATCTGACAAACATGCCATGTTCAAAATCATATATATAAATGAGGTATAATTGATAAAGTCTCCATATAATTAGGTATAAGTTTAAGTGTGTTGTAAAAATTTGGTCACATGATCATGTTGCGCATACACCCTATGTCATTTGCATGTTCACTTCCGGCCGCAGGGGGCGCTGTCTGAGCCTGCTATATAAGGGTTAATTGTGGCGGGAGGTTTGAATGTCGTCAGTGTGCTGTCAGCGCTCGCGCTGCTCGGACCGGCGGTGAGCTGAGCGGGTTTCATACTGAATGCTGCTTTTCTTCAGCTTTACTGTTTCACTTTAAAGCCTCTTACTCTCAGGTCTTACTCTCAGGTCTTACTCTCTGAAGTCTTGCTCTCAGCTTACTCTCAGGTCTTACTCTCTTACTCTCAGGTCTACTTCGGGTTCTTACTCTCAGGTCTTACTCTCGGGTCTTACTCTCGGTCTTACTCTCTTACTCTCAGTGGTCTTACTCTCAGGTCTTACTCTCAGGTCTTACTCTCAGGTCTTACTCTCAGGTCTTACTCTCAGGTCTTACTCTCAGGTCTTACTCTGAAGTCTTACTCTCAGGTCTTACTCTCAGGTCTTACTCTCAGGTCTTACTCTCAGGTCTTACTCTCAGGTCTTACTCTCAGGTCTTACTCTCAGGTCTTACTCTCAGGTCTTACGCTCAGGTCTTACTCTCGGGTCTTACTCTCAGGTCTTACTCTCAGGTCTTACTCTCGGGTCTTACTCTCAGGTCTTACTCTCGGGTCTTACTCTCAGGTCTTACTCTCGGGTCTTACTCTCAGGTCTTACTCTCGGGTCTTACTCTCAGGTCTTACTCTCAGGTCTTACTGCTCAGGTCTTAAAAAATTGAGACTTTTTGGTCCTCATCATGTCTTCGTTATTATAATATTTTATTATAATATATTATTATAATTATTGTAATTCTAATTATAATATTATAATCTTTATTAAAGACTTTAGAAATAATCCTGCATTATAAATCGCTCTTTTTATTTTGATATCGTCGCTGTTGATGCTCCGCGGTGTTGATCTCTTATAAAGTTTGTGAGACTTGTTTTAATGAACATTTCTGTAAAATCAATCAGGACTGCAGGCCTGGACTTTAGTGACTTTAGATGACCGCTCTGTTCTTTTACACTCCTGTTGAAGCTCCACAGTTTTCTGTATGTGGGTTGAAAGCTTTCTGAAATTAATTTTATATTTGTATTGAGCTGAGTCTCTGCTCTTAAAGGTGAAGTTGTTGGTCTGGCTTGAGTCTCTGCTCTTAAAGGTGAAGTTGTTGGTCTGGCTTGAGTCTGTTATTTAAGAATGATATTCTTCTCGCTTCCCTCCAGCTCGCTCTCTCTCGCTCACTTCTAACATCTTACTCTGTCTGTTTCCTCCAACATATTTAAATATTTATATTAATTTCTTGAAGCTGGTCTTGGTTTAGATGCTTAATTTGAATCTTGGTTTATTTTTTGTTTTTGATGAGTACTTGGTCCTGACCCGCATTTTTAGTTTCATGCGTTTCTCATACCTCACCAGTAGGTGGTGATCTACCAACAGTTTTCTATCCAGTATGTTTTTCCCTCCAATTGTGGAGATATTTATTTAATTCTCAACTTTCTTTCCTGGGCTACTTATTATGCATCTTGTGATTATTATTATTATTTTTTTTTTTTTTTTGTGTGTGTGATACGATGGTAATTTCTCGTGTGCTGATCAGTCATTATATTTGGTTTGTTGCTGTTTCTTTTTCGGTGTTGATGCTCTGGTCTCTGTCATCATTCATTACAATTGAAACATGAACCTGATGGAGAGAAAACTGTGTGCATATGTTCACTCGTTGGTCCTCATGTTTACTAAAGAAATGAATTCATTTGAAGATATTGTCCATCTCCCTCCACTGTTTTGTTCTCCATATCCTCTTATTGTGTAATCTGAGTTGTTTTGTATGTGCATGATGTGAGTTAGCTGATTTGCTTTAATAACTTTTGTTTTCATGTACATTTAACATTTCAGTCCTCTGATCCCCAAAGTGTGTGTTTCCTCTGCTGCTTTAGTGACTCTGGTTACTTTCTTTAGAACGTAATGTTCAGACTGGACTTTCTGTTAAAACACAAAATTAACAGCTTTATTCTTTCCTCTTGAGTGCAGCATTTGATTTCTACTTTGTTACTGCGTCCAAATCTTTTCCGTCTGAATATATTCATAGATCAGTAAAAAGTTAGTGTTGCATACTTTATTTATTTATTTATTTATTTATATATATATAATATATATATATATATATATATATATATATATATATATATATATATATATATATATATATATATATATATAATATATATATATAAATTCAGGAATGTGGTGTTTCAAATGCATTACTCTTTAGCATGTTTCTTTTTTCTGTTGTGTGACTTTTTCAGGTGTTTCTCATGGTTTCATATCCAAATACTAAACTTCCTTCATATTGAACTTTTTATATATATATATATATATATATATATATATATATATATATATATATATATATATATAATATATATATAATATATATAGATTTATTTACTTATTTATATATATATATATATCACTCAACTCATTGTGGCTTTAAACTGTAAGATAACACTACGTTTACTCAGATCTTAATTTCAATAAACAATTTTAAAATACAATATTTTGTGTGTGGTGAGTGACACCTACTGGACTGTGCTTGTACCTCACCTCATATCTTTTGAGTATATTTTCTGTTTGTGTATTACGACTAAATTCATTTTTTTATGTATTCATCATCTTGTATTGATGGCTGGAATTCTGTGTCCCTAATTTTATTCTGTTTATCCTTTCATATTTGTGTTCTCTGGCCAGAAGTAAAACTGCAACACCTTTCAAATATGTTTCTTAAATCCATTCATGTCTGGTATTAGAGGTTTTTAAGATGTGATTATTCATTCATATTCAATAGTATGATTATACTATTCAATGATTTTTGTTGGTGTGGCTACAATACATTGCTGTTGCAATAATATAACACTTTAAAACTATTATTCTGGTTATGTTCTTATATTGAAATGTATCTCTTGGTTAATTTTCTTTTTTATTGAGTTTCCGGATGCTACTTGCTAAAGGTTTCTTATTTATCGTAAAGTTTTTATTTTTTTATTTTAATTCTTTTTCACTGAAAGACTGTTTGTTTTCTTCCAATAACTTTTATTTTGCATCATACAAGACACTTTTCACTCGTGTCTTGTAAGGTAGCTGCCTGTGTGTGTGTGTGTGTGTGTGTGTGTGGGGGGGGGAATCCAACACATTTAAAGTGTTTGTGTGTCGTACTCGACACTTGGCAGAGTTGATGCAGCTCTCTACTGGACTGTAATGTTTGTATGACATACTTTTGACCTTTGTCTCTCGGGTTTTTTGCTCTTTTGAGGGCTTTCTGTAATTGTATTTTTATATATATTCCATGTAGCTCTTCTGTGTTTGTCCACTTTTTTTCGTTGATCAGTGTTAAGTAATTTTTGGTTTGACCTAGTTTCATTTATTTTCCTGATCACTTCTCCAACCTCAACAGTAGCCGTTTTCTTTTCAGTAATTTTATTTTACTTCATTTCTGGTTTGTTTTGATTTGATTTTATTGAATTCTTAATTTTTCATGTGCCAGCTATGTTTTAATCCCAGGCTCCTAACCCTGTGTTATCTCTGTAATTTCAATCTTGATATCTTTTATTGAATTGATCTTCTATTAGTTTTCCATGTAAAAGTCCCCCCCCCCCCACACTGATTTATTCATCTTTACTATATTAGGTCTGCTACTGCATGTTGCAGGTTAATTTTGGTCAGCTCCAACGGTCAGTCAGCTTTATATATTCAGGGAATTTTGAATTCAGTTCATTCATTTTTACTTATTTTTTCCTGTTGGTCGTGGCCCTGCTTTCCTAAAAATAAGTTTGTGTGACTGCTGTGGATCAACTCTATTACCGACAACTAAATGGTAAGTATTTAATTCTTTATTTTGTGTAGTTTGTTAATATTACTTTGGTGACCATTATAAATTCTTATGAGCGAATGTGTGTGTCTTACAGGTATAAGACCGATGCTGATTTGATCTGTGATCCATTAATTAAGTGAATTGGAGCTGGAGGAGCACATCTGGATCAAAGGAGGAATTAATTAATTTTCTAAACACTTTGGGTCAGGAACAGAATGATGTCAACACCCATTCTACCATTTTTAAGGAGTGCTACTCATCACTGTTAAAATAAAAAATAAAATCAAGCAAACTAATAGGGATTCTCATGTTGGCTAATCCTGAAAAAAAAAGTTGATTAATTACTGTAGACTGACTTATTCTCATTTTTTATGGAATTTTTCAAACTTTAGTCTTATGTTTGTGTGTATTGCCGTATGTTTAATCTTAAATTTGTTGGTGTAAAGGGTTACTTTGTCCTGTTGAATGTTTTTAATTAGGAAACCTAATGGTGAGAATCTAACATCCTCTGGAACTGTGAAAGGCTGTTTACTCCAACTGCTAGTAGAAGCTTGGGAGAGGAAACCTAACGCGACAACGCAATCTCCCCGCTAGCAGAAATGGGAGCTGGTCTGACTATGAGGGTGACGCGAGTCCACCCCTCTTAGAAGACTTTTTGGTAAAACCTGGGCCCTTTATTTTAAAAATATTTTTTATTTATTTTTTAATTTAATTTTTTCTCTTTGAATTATATAAATGTTTCTCTTTATTGCACAGAGTACTATGCATGTTTTTGCATCTATCTACATAATTTTTTTTAAATGGTAGTGATTTTACTGTTGACAGGTTCCTCTTCACCTGGAAAATTTTCATTTTAAAAATCCTTAGCGGCAGCCTCTGTTTTTTAAATATAAAATTTTAGTGTTTTTACCTTGTCCTTTTATAAGTTCAGAATTTCTCAAAGGTAAGTTTGGGTTTGTTTAAACCGTTAAGTTAATAATAAAATTATTTTTAAAAAATGATAATGCAAAAAACAAACACTAAATGTGGTAAGTAACTGCCAAAAGTCCTGAATAATGCAAAATGTCCTGAACCATCAAAAAAAGGCCATCACCAAACATAACTGTGTCCTAAATGCTCCAACAAGCACAATGCAACTGCAGAGAGTCCTAACCGGCAAAAAATGCAACCGCCAAGTGTACTGAATACCAGAGTCCCAACAACCACCAAATGTCACGAGTCTGTCAAGTCTTAAGCCACCACTGAATGCAACTGGCAAATGTCCTAACTGTCAAATGCCCTAAAAAAAAAAGCATCAAGTTACAGCAACTGCCTTGTGGCCTGAATACCATCAAATGCCCGAACAACCACCAAAATGGACTATCCAAATGCCATCAAAAATGCAACCACCAAATGTCCTAACACTACAGAAAAGCATCCATCAAACGTCTGAATCGCACAAAAATGCAACTGCAAAATGCCTTAACCAAGTGTCTTGAATACGGTCAAAAATAACCAAATGTTCTAAACCACCACACAATGCTTCCACCAGATGTACTAACCATCAAATGCAATGGCAAAGATTCATTAAACCATCAAAAATGCCACAGCCAAGAATCCTAACCACCACACAATGCCTCCACCAGATGTCCTAACACTAAACCACCAAAAAAAAAAAGATATCAAACGCCAACGGTCTTGAATACCACAGGGTCACAGCAACCACCAGGAGTCTAAGGCCAAAGTCCTTAACCACCACAAAGTCTCAATTACCAAATGCAACCAGCAAATGTCCTAAACCAACAAATACCACTGCCAAGTGTCCTGAATACCATTAAATGCCTTAACAACCCCCAAAATAACCTAAATGTTCCGAGAGTCATAAACCACACAAAAAAAGCCCTAACCATCAAGTGTCCTAAATACCTTCAATCACCAAATGAATTAAGTCAAATGCAACTGCCAAATGTGCAATTTGCCCTTTTGTGAATTTGTTACTGTGGTAATTGTAGAATTTATAATAAAAGGTGTGATATATAATTTTAGGATGTGTCTTACAGGTTTAAGACTGATGCTGATGAGTATGATGAAGTTGGAGCTGGAGGAGCACATCTGGATCAGAGGGAGGTTTTTAAAACATTCATATTTTTTATTTATTATTTTTTTTAAGTCTCTGAATTTATCACTGTACACTAATTTATTCTTTAATACATTTGTATAATTGCTCTAAAAATGTTTAGTATGGATTTAATTTTTTTTCTTGTGTATATTGGACTAGGTTTTATCTTAAACTTGTGTATAAATGGGTTTATCTGTTTCATTTATGTTTTACTCAATCTCGGTGTTTTGTTTCATGCAACCCTGTTGGTTTAGTTCTGAATAAAGGGAACCTGACGGTGAGAATGTAATGTCCTCAGCAACATTGAAGGGCTGTTTACTCCGACTGCTAGTAGAAGCTTGGGAGAGGAAACCTAACGGTGACAACGCAATCTCCCCGCTAGCAGAAATGGGAGCTGGTCTGACTAAGAGGGTGACACGAGTCCATCCCTTTTAGAAGACTGTTTGGTAAAACCTGGGCTTTTTTTTTTTTTTTTTAATATCATATTTGAATTAAATGTTTCTCTTTATTGCACAGAGTAGTATGTATGTTTTTGCATCCAACTACATTTTTTTAAATTTATTATTTTTTTTTTAATGGTAGTGATTTTACTGTTGACAGATTCCTCTTCACCTGGAAAATTTTCATTTTAAAAATACTTAGAGGAAGCCTTTGGTTTTTATTTTTAAATATAAAAGCTTTAGTGTTTTTACCTTTGTATTTTTTTTACAAGTTCAGAATTTCTCAAAGGTAATTTTGGGTTTGTTTAAACCATTAAGTTAATAATAAAATTATTTGAAAAAATAAATGCAATCACCAAAAGTCCTGAATCATCAAAAAGTGTCATCACCCAACAACTGCTGTGTCCTGAACGCCACCAAATGCCCCAACAAGCACATAATGCAACTGCAGAGTCCTAACCGGCAAAAAAATACAACTGCCAAGTGTACTGAATACCAGTTTCCCAACAACCACCAAATGTCACGAGCGTCAAGTCTTAAGCTACCACTGAATGCAACTGGCAAATGTCCTATACCGCCAATAGTCCTAACGTTCATGTCTTAAAGTGCCAAGTGTCCCAAACAACCATCAAAAGTTACAGAAGCCACCTAGTGTCCTGAATACCACCAAAATGGACTACCCAAGTGTCTTGAACACCAGAGTTCTAACAGTCAAATGGAACCACCTAACCCCTTCATACTGTCTCTGCCAAATGTCTGAACCGCACAAAAATGCAACTGCAAACTGCCCCAACAACCACCAAATGCAAGTGGCCTGAATACCATCAAATGCCTCAACAACCACCAAAATGGAATAACCAAGTGTCCTGAATGTGGCTGAGAGTTCTAACAATCATCAAATGCAACTGCCAAATATTGTGAACAACCAGAAAATGCAATCTTCAAATGTACTAACAATCAAATGCAACCGCCGCCAAATGTCTGAACAGTACAAAAATGCAACCACAAAATGCCTTAACCACCCAATGTGGCAAAAATCCTAAACCATCAAAAAAGCAACCACCAAATGTCTGAACAACCACCAAGTGTCTTAAATACAGTAAAAAAAATGGCCAAATGTCCTAAACCATCGGACAATGCCTCCACCAGATGTACTAACAATCAAATGAAATGTCCTAAACCATCAGCCGCAGCCAAGAATCCTAACCACCCCACAATGTCTCCACCAAAAAAAAATTATCAAATGCCAATGGTCTTGAACAGGGTCTGAGCAACCACCAGGAGTCTAAGGCCTAAACCACTCAAGTCTCAATTACCAAATGCAACCAGCAAATGTCCTAAGCCAACGACAAATACCACTGCCAAGTGTTTTGAATACCCTTAAATGCCTCAACAACCCTCAACTCTCCAGAATACTGGCAATCAACAAATGAATTAACATTCAAATGCAACTGCCAAATGTCCAAACAATACAAAAATGAAACTTGTTCTTTTGTGAATTTGTTACTGTGGTAAATGTTAAGTGTATGATTAAGCTAGAGAAGAACATCTGGATCAAAGCAATAACTATGCTTAAATATCTGATGAATAAGGTCATCTTTTTTTTTTTTTTTTTTTTTTTTTTTTGGAAAGTCTCTAAAAATGTACAACTTCTCACTGTACACAATTTTATTCTTAATACATTTGTATCATTACTGTAAAATGTTAGTATGGTTTTTATTTTGTGTATATTAGAATAGGTTTTAATTTTTAATTTAGTTTTATAAATAATTAAACTGATTTCCTTAATCTCCTTAGGGTTAAGTCTAGGGTTAGGGTTAAGTCTAGGGTTAGGGGAATTCGCTAGGGAAAGGGCTTTGTAGTCATAAGTGTTTCTTATGTATTTGCACAGGCATACAATTTGATTTAAGATCTATTACCTTTACCTTCACTACTTTATATAATCTTTATCCTACTAGTATTAACCATTTTGTACTGTTTTTCCTCTCAGGCTCAGGGGGAAGGAGAAAGTCCCAGCCACTCTGGACCCCACACCCCACCCATGGAGGGAAGGTTACAATGGCCTCCAAGGACCCCCTACCTGTTCTAAGGAGTAAAGGATGATGTGGATCCATCATAAAATTTTCAGGTAAGTAAAACCTTTTAATTAAAATATTTTAATATATTAGGTTAAGGTTAGGTTTCAATCAAATACTACAGCGTCTACAAGAAACATAAACATAAATTATATTACTTAGTTAATGAATTAAAAAAAAAAAATAATAGTAATAATTAATATTAATTAAATAAATAAGGTTAAGGTTAGGCTTAGGGGTTTGGGGTATGGTTAGGGTTAGTGTAGAGGTTGGAGTTAAGGTTTAAAAAAAAAAAAAAAAAAAAATATATATATATATATATATATATATATATATATATATTAATGATTATATTTTAAATAGGTTAAGATTAGGGTTAGGTTTTAGGGTTGGGTTAAGGTTAGTGCAGAGGTTGGGATTGAAGCAAAAAAATAGATCACACTTTAAATAGGTTTAAGGTTAAGGTTAGGTTTAGGGGTTGGGTTGAGGTTGGGGTTAGTGCAAGAATTACAACCAGAATCAAAATTAAATAATACTTTAAATAAATAAGGTTAGGGGTTGGGTTGAAATGAGGGTTATAAACAATACTTGATGTGAAATTATGAAACCCTTATTAAATTATTGTAGGAACCTAGGTACTAAATTATAAGTGCTGAAAAAAATTAATTATACCTTCTACAATCTACAAAAAAAAGTTACAACAAAAAAGTGACACACGGCAAAAGAAAAAGGGAGAAAAAAAGACACACTTTTTTCTCTAAGTGCTCTATTTTCCCTAGGTTCCTTACTGTGATTAAACATAGATTGAATTGTTTCCTGATCTTGCAGGATCCACCACAATGCACCCTTCCCTAGAGTTTTAAGTGCTTTCTATAGGGGTAAGTGCTATCTCACAACAATTCTATATTTACATTTTACTTCAAACCACATCAGTTAGTTACATGCAGAATTTATGAAGTGGTGATCCTGTGATGGACCTTGCAAGAAACAGAGAAACCAAAAAGGGGACGGGGAGGGGGGGGGGGGGGGGAGAGGGGGTTAATTTATGAAATTACTTAATACAAAAATAAAAAAACACAATAAGAAAAAACAATTAAACTTATAAATTGTGCACTATAGTATTTGATTGAAACCGTTAGGATACGTTGTATCCAGTTTAATGATCCACTCCTTCTCCTTTCTTCTTCTCTGTTCCACCGACCAGAATCCGTTTCCCTCCACTCCTGTGACCCTGAGATGGACCAGTCCCACCTGCAAAAAGTGCTGTACCAGGTAAGTATTTCTTTTATTATTCTTTATATCAGACATGTTGTTTTATTCGTGCTATTAACTTATTTTTTGTTTCCCCTACATATTTTCTATCACAATGCGTACACAGAATTACATAAACTACATTGCTTGCATTTACTGTAAAGTTTTGTGTAATAGGGAAAGTTTCTTCCCCTGCCCGAAGATATTTACATTGATGGAAATATACCGGAGTTTCAGAAGGAGCTGCTAAGGACCGTGAGATGAATTTAGATCTAACCAGTAAATCCTTTAAGTTTTTATTTTTCCTGAAAGCCGAGATTATCCGATATTTTTGCAATGGTATAAATTTGGTTCTGAGCTCTTTTGAAATTGTTTTTCAGATCTCTTGAGTTTTATTGACTTTTCGGAGTATGTTGTAATTAAAGGGATGACATCTTTGGTGTCAGGCCGCACAACCGACTCACCCGTGGTCAAGGATCGTAAGGTTTGTGTTTTGATGCGTCTCAGGAAGCGTTTTGAATATCCTCTAGGGCCCAGGGCCTGGAACAAGATGTTTGTGGCTTCATGGAAATGTTCCTTTTTAGAGCATATCCGATAAAATCTGATTAACTGCGATTTTATTAAGCCTTTAAATGTGTGTTTTGGATGAAAACTAGATTTATGTAATAGACAATGTGTGTCCGTAGCTTTGAAAGATTTTTGTTTGAAGTTCCTTCAAATTTTCTCCTCTAGGTGAGAAGAAAACTGTGGTGTCTAGAAAGTCAATTGAGACATTATCTACCACTGCTTTAAGCCGAAAATGTGTGTGATGAGTTAGCCTCTTCTAGAAATTTATCAAATTATGCTCGGTCATGCAGCCAGACCCCAAAGATGTCATCCAAATAACGGAAGTACAGGGCCGGCAAGATCTCACACTTGGGGAAAAGCGTTTCCTCCCACTCCGCCATGTAAATATTAGCATATGCCGGAGCAAAACGCTTCCCCATGGCCGTACCCTGTATTTGTAAGTAGTTTTTAGAATCGAATTGAAAATCATTTCTATTTAAATTTATTTCTAAGAGTTGTAAAATGTATTTATCAGGACGAGACGGATCTGGATTTTGGGCGAAGATGCGTTGAACCGCCTCTAACCCTAAGGTCGTATTAATGTTTGTATACAGACTTTCTATGTCTATTGAAAACAAAAATGCAGAGCTCGGAAACAATTTACCTTTGATCTTATTTACAAAGTCATAAGTGTCCTTTAAATAACTGTCGTGTAATTGTGAAAGCGGGTTTAGAAAAAAAGTCAATGTAAGATGCCGTGTTGTAGGTTTCACTTTCGCAGTCAGAGACTATGGGTCTACCTTGTGGGACCTCCGAGGGGACCGTCCACGACTGAGGATCCTTATGTATTTTAGGTAATAAATAAAACTGTCTAGGTTTTGGCGTGTTAGGCCCAATTAAGAAATTGAGTTGCCTCTGATTGATATACCCCAGTCTTTTCAGATCTTGAAGAATCATCAGGACTTGTTCCTGGGTACCCTCCTGTAGTGGATGTGCAAGTGTTCTGTAGTGCATCATGTTGGTGAGTTGTCTGTTTGCTTCTAGCATATACTGTTGTTTGTCCAGAATGACAATGCTAGACCCCTTGTCCGCAGGTTTAATTACGATGTCTCTGTTATTTTGTAACTGTTTGAGAGCTTTGCGATGTTTAGCTTCTAAATTATTGCACCCATTTTGTTTTTGATGTTTAAATGAATTAACCGTTTTGATATTATTTAAAACCAGTTGTTGTATTGCCGGATGTGTTTTATTTAAGGGTGGTTCCCAGGTGGATCTATCAATAAAAGGCAGAACAAAATCATTTTTCTCATATTGAAAATAATCCATAATTTTTGATTTTCGGTTATAGGCATGGAAAGCCCCACAATCGACCGTGTTCGGTGTTGGAACAAAAGTCAAGCCCTTACTCAGCAGCTCCCCCTGAGGTCCTGAAAGAACAAAAGTTTTGGAAAGGTTAATAACATTTGAAGGTATTGACTCATTGGTATTGATAAAATTGGAAGGTATTAATTCCTTTGTTCGTGTATGACACTTATCTGTTTTTACAAGTTTAACTGGTCCATCCAGAATTCCAGAATTTGTAGTGCGGTCTGTTCAGTCCAATGGATGGGATCCCTCGGATCCACCCTGAACCTAAGAGGACTCGGTTCCAGAAGCGAGTTACCCGAGTTCCAGATAAATTCATTAATCTGTTTAAGTGTGTGTTGTTCCTTCAGAGGTAATAGGTCAGAAAAAATGAATAATGGGTGTGTAAACGGTTGCGTTAGGGAAAACCTTTTTAGCCGTTCGCCACAGTTCCTGAAACTGTTTTTTAGCAGTTTGATTAACTAGTTGTTCTCTATTGTTTAGACCGACGGAGAGAATGACCTTTTGGGTCTGAGGATTCGAGTCAAGCTTCTGCAGGATTTTCGTGATGTGCCATACTTTTGCCCCTGGAAAACTGTCAATTTGCATTTCAGAGTTTGTGAAGTATGGGATTTTGGACAGATTTGAGTCACCTATGATTAGTATGGGTTTCTCTATTTTTAATTCCCAGTCCATTACCTTTCGGTTTGTGTTTGGATGTCTGTTTGGGGTTTTGAATGCCACATCTGTTTTGTTTTTATGTAAATCTGGTGTAGATTTACATGTTTGTAATTTAGAAATATTAAAAGATTTCACCTTGATTTCAGAGTTACCGTTCCTTTTTCCTCCCCCCCCCCAGCTGTGCCCAATTTAGATATACTAAATAAATTTGGTGTTGATTTTGAGATTTGTAATTTGTCCCCTAATCTGCTTATAGAGGTATTTTTAAATGCTTGTTGTGTGTTTGTTGTGGGTTCTTGCCCCTGTGTAGGTTGTTTCAGCATGTTTGGAGGATCTCGACCATATTCAGTTACAGTGAGGGGAGATTCAGACTGAACTCTTGTGTTGGAAAGATGAGTCCCCATAAGGGTTGGATTCCTCATCATCCCCCCTCTTGTACTAGGTGAGTCCTCCTTAAAAACCTTTTGTGTGGAATCTGTGGGAGACAGCATTATATCATTAAAACCCTCAGGCACTATAACGTTAGAGGAGTTAGATTTTGTTTGTATACATGCTGTATTTATTGGTTCCTCAGGTGAGTAGTTTAATTCCTTATGTACCTGGACTATAACTTTTTGTCTTCCACAGAAGCTCGACCCGACTTCCACCGACCCAACCTGGTCTGTTAAACCCGGTTCCTGTACAAAATCAGAAGAGGCATTCGTTATTGGATGCTGTGGCTCACTGGTTTCAAGATTATTAAACCGAGTAGGTCCTGTTGGTTCATCTAAAAGTTTACGTGCATTTTGAATAATTTCCTCCCTTAATCTATGTTTAAATCTGTTTTTAGCCCACCTTACTGCAATATCCCACTCCCTAGGCCCTACAGGAGGGAGCCCATTTAATAGAGAGCTGATCACCTTGTCATAATGCTCCTGTAGGGTAAGCATATTATTTAACAGCCAATTACGAGTGGTTAACGCAATTTTTTGGTAGGTATCCGCATTTGGACTTGCTGGTTTTATAAAATTGGTTAATTTGTCTGTTTGTTTAAGCATACCTTTTGGGAATTCACCTGTTTCTAACCCCTTTTGAATAATGGTGTTATGATGTACCGCTTGAATCAATTTAAAATAAGACTTGCTTAAAATCAACCTTGGTTTTGTGTCCATTTGAACCCGTTGTATCAAATTTGTATTTTGCTCCATTTCCCCTTCATCTCGAGTCTCTAAAACTGAAAACCGATTCCGTAGGTAGGCCATCTATTCTCTTTACCCACCCCACCTCCTTGAATGTGAAAGAAAACCAAGAGAAGGTTCCAATATTCTTACCCCAATAGGTGTTTGATCTCTTCTTAAAAATACCATAGGTCCTCAACCGGGAAGTAAAATTGATATTCAATCAGTGTATTCTATATATGTATAATTCGCCTAAAGACAGTGTAACTGCAACATGACTTTATTAAAAAATGGTGCAGTGAAATCCTCTGAAACTGACAGTGTTGATGGAGGAGACCCCTACCTATTATGTGGTAGTGAAATGGTTTAGGCATTATGGGTAATTTTTGAGAAATTGATATTCAATCAGTGTATTCCATATATGTATAATTCGCCTAAAGACAGTGTAACTGCAACATGACTTTATTTAAAATTGGTGCAGGTAATTCCTCCTCTGAATTGGCCGAAGGTTGTGCCAACACTGACTGGTGGAGAAGCTGAAGAAAAACACCCCCAAAGCATGGATGCTGCCACCACCATGCTTCACTGTAGGTATGGTGTTCTTTTGGTGATGAACCCAACCTATTATGTGGAAGTGAAATGGTTTAGGCATTATGGGTAATTTTTGAGAAATTGATATTCAATCAGTGTATTCCATATATGTATAATTCGCCTAAAGACAGTGTAACTGCAACATGACTTTATTTAAAAATGGTGCAGTGAAATCCTCTGAAACTGACAGTTTTGATGGAGGAGACCCCATATATATATATATGGTATAAATGGTTATATATATATATATGATATTTTTGTAATATGTGATATCAGTGTGTGTGTGTGTGTGTATATATATATATATATATATATATATATATATATAACATACTTATATATATATATATATATCCTATGAAACATGACAGTGGCATTTGAACAGTGTACTAGAATATATATGTGTGTATATGTATATATATATATATATATATATATATATATATATATATATATATATATATATATATATATATATATATATATATATATATATATATATATATATATATATATACATACACCCTAAATATAAGGGTTAAAGTCCTTTAAACAAGTCTAATTTACAGCGTTCTGTGAACTACCGTAATACTGAGTATATAGGAGCACTTATATTTAAAGTGCGGATGACTTCACCGTGAATCGCTAAACCACGGATCACTTGACTCCGGTAAAGCGCAGCCGCTCACGGGGCAATTTCTGATCGCAGCGCGCTGGCACACAGCTGATTGCCCTCAATGCGCAGCCGCTCACGGGGCAATTTCTGATCGCGGAGCATCATGCTGGCGTTGCAGCGCGCTGGCACACAGCTGATTGCCCTCATAGCGCAGCCGTTTACGGGGCAATTTCTGATCGCGGAGAATCATGCTGGCGTTGCAGCGCGCTGGCACACAGCTGATTGCCCTCATAGCGCTGCCGCTTACGGGGCAATTTCTGATCGCGGAGCATCATGCTGGCGTTGCAGCGCGCTGGCACACAGCTGATTGCCCTCAAAGCGCAGCCGCTCACGGGGCAATTTCTGATCGCCGAGCATCATGCTGGCGTCGCAGCGCGCGGGCACACAGCTGATTGCCCTCAAAGCGCAGCCGCTCACGGGGCAATTTCTGATCGCGCGAGCGTCATGCTGGCGTCGCAGCCCGCGGCACACAGCTGATTGCCCTCAAAGCGCAGCCGCTCACGGGGCAATTTCTGATCGCAGCGCGCGTCGCAGCGCGCTGGCACACAGCTGATTGCCCTCAGAGCGCAGCCGCTCACGGGGCAATTTCTGATCGCCGAGCGTCATGCTGGCGTTGCAGCGCGCGGGCACACAGCTGATTGCCCTCAAAGCGCAGCCGCTCACGGGGCAATTTCTGATCGCCGAGCACCATCATGCTGGCGTCGCAGCGCGCTGGCACACAGCTGATTGCCCTCAAAGCGCAGCCGCTCACGGGGCAATTTCTGATCGCAGCGCGCGGGCACACAGCTGATTGCCCGCAGAGCGCAGCCGCTCACGGGGCAATTTCTGATCGCAGCGCGCGGGCAGCTGATGCCCTGGCGCGCAGCGCGCTGGCACACAGCTGATTGCCCGCAGAGCGCAGCCGCTCACGGGGCAATTTCTGATCGCCGAGCATCATGCTGGCGTCGCAGCGCGCGGCACACAGCTGATTGCCCTCAAAGCGCAGCCGCTCACGGGGCAATTTCTGATCGCAGCGCGGGCACACAGCTGATTGCCCTCAAAGCGCAGCCGCTCACGGGGCAATTTCTGATCGCAGCGCGCGGGCACACAGCTGATTGCCCGCAAAGCGCAGCCGCTCACGGGGCAATTTCTGATCGCCGAGCATCATGCTGGCGTCGCAGCGCGCGGGCACACAGCTGATTGCCCTCAAAGCGCAGCCGCTCACGGGGCAATTTCTGATCGCAGCGCGCTGGCACACAGCTGATTGCCCGCAAAGCGCAGCCGCTCACGGGGCAATTTCTGATCGCTCCCAGCTTCATGCTGGCGTCGCAGCGCGCTGGCACACAGCTGATTGCCCTCAAAGCGCAGCCGCTCACGGGGCAATTTCTGATCGCGGAGCATCATGCTGGCGTTGCAGCGCGCTGGCACACAGCTGATTGCCCTCAAAGCGCAGCCGCAATTTCGCAGCGGGGCAATTTTGCCCTCTGGGGCAATTTCTGATCGCAGCGCGCTGGCACACAGCTGATTGCCCGCAGAGCGCAGCCGCTCACGGGGCAATTTCTGATCGCCGAGCATCATGCAGGCTTCGCAGCCGCGGCACACAGCGCTGATTGCCCTCAAAGCGCAGCCGCTCACGGGGCAATTTCTGATCGCCGAGCATCATGCTGGCGTCGCAGCGCGCTGCACACAGCTGATTGCCCGCAGAGCGCAGCATCTCACGGGGCAATTTCTGATCGCTCCCGAATGCATTGCCCATATATGGCAATTTCTGATCGCAGCGCGCGGGCACACAGCTGATTGCCCTCAAAGCGCAGCCGCTCACGGGGCAATTTCTATCGCTATATATATATATGGCGTATATATATATATATATACATAGCTGATTGCCCTTGAAAGCGTGCATTGTTCACCTTTAGAGTAATTTCGATCGCACGTTTAAGTACGAAGAGGCAGGGCACATATGATTTGGGCATTGAATGAATGTCGATAAGCTACGTATCTCATTTTTGATCTCCAGTTTTGGTTACAACGATAGCCTACAGAGTAAGTGACGCGACTTGTCTCTCATAAAAGATAGAGTTAGCTAGCTATTTTTTAAATAAATGGTGGAGATGCTTCGCCTCAGTCGCTAAAGCTAACGTGACTTTAGCTAATAAACAAACAGCTGCGTTAGCTAGATAATGTAGCTCGGCAGGGGCAAACTTCTAATTTTTAGGCTGAATATGCTACACATTGAATAACTTCTAACGCAAACTTGTATGTTACAATGATTTACATGTTGCTTTTATTGATTGCCCTAAAAGGCTCTTTTTTTCCTTAAGTGGCCACAATGCTGATAAAAGTAAATCGCGGGGAACAAAAAATTGCCCTCAAACTGGAAGAAGCTATTTTTTTCGGATTTTGTCAGTGCAGGTAAGTCAGTCATAAATGTTTTGTATTAAGTAATTGCCCTCAAAGAAGTATTACTACTTTTTTGTTAACGAAGCGTTTATGATCGTTTCAGTGCAACAGATTTCCCATACCAGAAAACACTGCTAAAAGCTCACAGATGAGCAGGGGATAGAGATAGATGAAGATGTCTTTCCAGAACTTGTAGCAGTCAAAGAAGTGTGTTTTGTCATCAGTACTTATGATGGTAAGGTGATTGTAAAGTTAATATTTACTTTTTTGTTATGTAGTTAACCTATATGCTTTGATTTGTACCTTGACCCTAAAGTAAACTGTTATTGTCTCAAATTCTGAGCTAGCAGATACAGTGAATTAATTAAATAATTAATCAATAAAAATAAGATACAAATTCAGATTTTACCTCTACAGACATCCTACCAGTAGAATCATCCAAAGACTCAGCTGCCAACTCCAGCCTGACAGAATATGGGACACTCACACCATGTTTGGGTTGCAAATGTTCATAATGAATTACAAAAAATGTACAAAATTTAGAAATATTTTTTGTGAGTGTTTCTTGATATTTGTGATCCTCAGATCTTGCTTTCCTGCAACAACAGAGTGAATGGCCTTCCTCTCAGAGCCTACACAGATACATTGCCCTCAACCTCAAGCAGTCTAAGCACGGGGCAAGTTTGCTGATGCTGAAAAGATTCAACCTCTGGACACAGCTGATTGCCCTCAGAGCGCAGCAGCTTCACGGGGCAATTTCTGCACCCATGCAGAAATGTAATTTGATCTCTTGCGCTACTTTTACATTGTTCTTTTTTTGGACTGACTTTGAAACCAAGCTTAAGAAACTTGGGATTTTGATCGCAGCGCAAACACAGCTGATTGCCCGCAATAGTTGCTACGGGGCAATTTGCCCCATTTCATGGCGTCGCATCGCTAACACAGCTGATTGCCCGCTAATTTGTAGCCGCTCACGGTGCAATTTCACCTGAAGTCGCAGCTTTGCGGCTGTCTCAGCTTTGCGCTGGCACACAGCTTTATTTTAAGCCCTTTGCACTAGACTGCAGGTATTGATAATGTTACAGTACAATTTTTGATCGCTTTCATTTTCTTATTTTGGCGCCATTTACATTTGGCACACAGCAATTCCCTCAAAATGCACATCTCTGCAGTTACGATTTTGTTAAATAAAAATTTGATAAAATTCAGTATTTGTGTCTTTTTGAAGTCATTTTTGCCAGTGTTTTAAAATAAAATATTAGTTTAATAATTAAAACTTTTTTTTTTGATCGCAATCATTTTTAAATCAAATCTGTGAAGGATTTCATGTTAAAATTAACTCCAGTTGAGTGTTGTATTTTACTTAGATGGGGCATGAATATTTTAACTCCCACAAGAGTTCAGGTTTAACTCCTGAACATAGTTAAAAGATCGCAGCGCCAGGCAGAGAGTTGATTGCCCTCTGCGCAGCCGCTCACGGGGCAATTTCTGATGGCAGCGCATGGCACTTAAAATGTGTTGCCCCTAAACGCAGCCGCTCACGGGGCAATTTATTCCAAAAACCAGCTTGCATGCGGCGTCGCAGCACAGCTGGCACACAGCTGATTGCCCTCAAAGCGCAGCCGCTCACGGGGCAATTTCTGATCGCAGCGTCATGCTGGCGTTGCAGCGCGCTGGCACACAGCTGATTGCCCTCAAAGCGCAGCCGCTCACGGGGCAATTTCTGATCGCAGCGCGCGGGCACACAGCTGATTGCCCGCAGATGCAGCCGCGGGGCAATTTCTGATCGCAGCGCGCGGGCACACAGCTGATTGCCCGCAGAGCGCAGCCGCTCACGGGGCAATTTCTGATCGCCGAGCGTCACGCTGGCGTCGCAGCGCGCGGGCACACAGCTGATTGCCCGCAGAGCGCAGCCGCTCACGGGGCAATTTCTGATCGCAGCGCGCGGGCACACAGCTGATTGCCCGCAGAGCGCAGCCGCTCACGGGGCAATTTCTGATCGCAGCGCGCGGGCACACAGCTGATTGCCCGCAGAGCGCAGCCGCTCACGGGGCAATTTCTGATCGCAGCGCGCGGCACACAGCTGATTGCCCGCAGAGCGCAGCCGCTCACGGGGCAATTTCTGATCGCTCCCAGCTTCATGCTGGCGTCGCAGGGCGCGGGCACACAGCTGATTGCCCGCAGAGCGCAGCCGCTCACGGGGCAATTTCTGATCGCCGAGCATCATGCTGGCGTCGCAGCGCGCGGGCACACAGCTGATTGCCCGCAAAGCGCAGCCGCTCACGGGGCAATTTCTGATCGCCGAGCATCATGCTGGCGTCGCAGCGCGCTGGCACATAGCTGATTGCCCGCAGAGCGCAGCCGCTCACGGGGCAATTTCTGATCGCCGAGCATCATGCTGGCGTCGCAGCGCGCGGGCACAGAGCTGATTGCCCGCAGAGCGCAGCCGCTCACGGGGCAATTTCTGATCGCAGCGCGCGGGCACACAGCTGATTGCCCGCAGAGCGCAGCCGCTCACGGGGCAATTTCTGATCGCCGAGCGTCATCCTGGCGTCGCAGCGCCCTGGCACACAGCTGATTGCCCGCAAAGCGCAGCCGCTCACGGGGCAATTTCTGATCGCAGCGCGCTGGCACACAGCACACAGCTGATTGCCCGCAGAGCGCAGCAGCTCACGGGGCAATTTCTGATCGCTCCGAGCGTCGTGCTGGCGTCGCAGCTGCGGCACACATCGCGGATTGCTGGGTGGCACATTGATCGGACCACTGATTGTGTGGAGCAACACGCTGGCATCGCCATACACACCTTAGACCCTAGACACTGTTGCGTCAACTTTAAATACAACCAATGTATTAAAAAAAAAAAAACTCCAGACCTGCAGGGGGCAGATGGACGATTAGAGAGTAGAACTAGAGAAGAAGAGAAATACCTGCGGCAGCTATTTTACCTGCAGATTTACACTGGAAAGGTTTGGCAATGAAGATGTGCAGGAAGGTTTTAGCAAACAGCTAAAACAGTGATTACTTCTCAGTTCACAGACAAGACGCAACTGTTAGGAGAATGGCCATGAAACAATGACACACTTTATATTGTTTGTGTATAAGTTGTTTGTTTGACTGAAAATGTGATATGATACTGATCTTGTGTAGATTTAATATTTGTTTGCTTAACTAACCATAATGATGTAGTAATGGGTGTGATGGTTGTTGTGCAAATTGTTATAGGTAATGCTGTTTTTTTATCTGTCTTAAAGGCTAATAACCTTTCTAAACTGATCAAAGCTGATTCACCTTAAAACTTCATTATTTACTTGCTGTCTACTGATCAGTTGATTAAAAAACACTTGAAACCTTAATAAACACAAATAGAGATCACTTTTTCCAGCGTTTCTCACAGAAAAAGCGCTGGCACACAGCTTGATTGCCCTTGCACTTTGCCCAGACCCTAGACACTTTGCCCAGACCCTTGACTTTTAGCCCACACCCTAGACACTTTGCGCAGACCCTAGACATTTTGCCCAGACCCTAGACACTTTGCCCAGACCCTAGACACTTTGCCCAGACCCTAGACACTTTGCCCAGACCCTAGACACTTTGCCCAGACCCTAGACACTTTGCCCAGACCCTAGACACTTTGCCCAGACCCTAGACACTTTGCCCAGACCCTAGACACTTTGCCCAGACCCTAGACATTTTGCCCAGACCCTAGACACTTTGCCCAGACCCTAGACACTTTGCCCAGACCCTAGACACTTTGCCCAGACCCTAGACACTTTGCCCAGACCCTAGACACTTTGCCCAGACCCTAGACACTTTGCCCAGACCCTAGACACTTTGCCCAGACCCTCCACACTTTGCCCAGACCCTACTTTTGCCCAGACTAGACACTTTTGCCCAGACCCTAGCTACCCTACACACTTTGCCCAGACAGCTTTGCTAGACCCTACACACTTTGCCCAGACCCTAGAGACACTTTGCTAGACCCTAGACACTTTGCCCAGACCCTAGACACTTTGCCCAGACCCTAGACACTTTGCCCAGACCCTAGACACTTTGCCCAGACCCTAGACACTTTGCCCAGACCCTAGACACTTTGCCCAGACCCTAGACACTTGCCCAGACCCTAGACACTTTGCCCAGACCCTAGACACTTTGCCCAGACCCTAGACACTTTGCCCAGACCCTAGACACTTTGCCCAGACCCTAGACACTTTGCCCAGACCCTAGACACTTTGCCCAGACCCTAGACACTTTGCCCAGACCCTAGACACTTTGCCCAGACCCTAGACACTTTGCCCAGACCCTAGACACTTTGCCCAGACCCTAGACACTTTGCCCAGACCCTAGACACTTTGCCCAGACCCTAGACACTTTGCCCAGACCCTAGACACTTTGCCCAGACCCTAGACACTTTGCCCTAGACACTTTGCCCAGACCATACACACTTTGCCCAGACCCTAGACACTTTGCCCAGACCCTAGACACTTTGCCCAGACCCTACACACTTTGCCCAGACCCTACACACTTTGCCCAGACCCTAGACACTTTGCCCAGACCCTACACACTTTGCCCAGACCCTAGACACTTTGCCCAGACCCTAGACACTTTGCCCAGACCCTACACACTTTGCCCAGACCCTAGACACTTTGCCCAGACCCTAGACACTTTGCCCACCTTGCTTTGCCCAGACCCTAGACACTTTGCCCAGACCCTAGACACTTTGCCCAGACCCTAGACACTTTGCCCAGACCCTAGACACTTTGCCCAGACCCTCGACACTTTGCCCAGACCCTACACACTTTGCCCAGACCCTAGACACTTTGCCCAGACCCTAGACACTTTGCCCAGACCCTAGACACTTTTGCCCAGACCCTAGACACTTTGCCCAGACCCTAGACACTTTGCCCAGACCCTAGACACTATTCCATATATGTATAATTCGCCTAAAGACAGTGTAACTGCAACATGACTTTATTTAAACTTGGTGCAGACAGTGAAATCCTCTGACCTGACAGTTTGATGGAGAGACCCCACACTATTATGTGCCCAGTGAAATGGTTTAGGCATTATGGGGCAAGACTTTGAGAAATTGAGCTATTCAATCAGTGTATTCCATATATGTATAATTCGCCTAAAGACAGTGTAACTGCAACATGACTTTATTTAAAAATGGTGCAGTGAAATCCTCTGAAACTGACAGTGTTGATGGAGGAGACCCCACCTATTATGTGGTAGTGGAATGGTTTAGGCATTATGGGTAAACAGCTGAGAAATTGATATTCAATCAGTGTATTCCATATACGGGGCAATATATTCGCCTAAAGACAGTGTAACTGCAACATGACTTTATTTAAAAAGACTGCAGTGAAATCCTCTGAAACTGACAATCTTCTGATCGCTACCTATTTAAAGTGCGTCACAGCGAATTGCAATATGGGCTATTATTTTAGAATCGCGCTAATATATATAGCTGATATATAAAAGCACAGCCGCTCACGGGCATATATATAAATATATTATATATATTATATATATCGCGCATATATATACATAGCTGATTGCCCGCAGATGTATGCATATATATCACGGGGCAATATTATATACACCCTAAATATAAGGGTTAAAGTCCTTTAAACAAGTCTAATTTACAGCGTTCTGTGAACTACCGTAATACTGAGTATATAGGAGCCTTATATTTAAAGTGCGGATGACTTCACCGTGAATCGCTCGCTCCCAACTGGCAGCGCGGCACACAGCTGATCGCAGCCGCTCACGGGGCAATTTCTGATGACTCATTCTGGTAGCGCGCTGGCACACAGCTGATTGCCCTCAAAGCGCAGCCGCTCACGGGGCAATTTCTGATCGCCGAGCGTCATGC
>JAFMOC010000887.1:0-122254 GCA_019802505.1 Corydoras sp. C115 | reverse complement strand
TCTGGAGCCCAGGCCCCCGGGATGCACCAGACTATAATTGCTGGGGTCTCTAAGGGGGTAGCGATTCGCACGTGTCTGAGCTGGGACTCGCCAATAATCAGAGCACTTTTAGCAACCGGTCTCTCAGTGGGTGAGTCACTGAGTGGGGAAAACCGATTGGACACATGGATCCTAGAAGAGTGATGCTCAGTTCTACATGTACGTCGCCTGGTCGTCACCCACTCGCCCTGCTGCGAGGGCTCTAAAGCCGGAGATTTAGGACCTGATCCTGTGGCATTTGGGTTGGCTAAACTGGTCCCTGACACACCTTTACTAACATGACCCTGTTCTAAAACCTGAATGCGCTCTTCTAGCACTGAAATTTTCTCCGTCAGACTAAGGACTAGGCTACACTTCTCACAGACTGAATTATCAGTAATGACGGAGAAAGACTGTCTATACATACTGCACTAAGTGCCATTGTAAAGTTTATATATAAATGAAGAAATAAACTTAGCTTCGGGTGGGTAGAGATGTAAGGTTAGGTCCTGCTGTTACAGCTGATGATGAAACAAAGCAGCGGCAGCAGTTGGTGGAGATCCAACTCTAGTGAATCTGGCTGTATTAGCATCGGATGGAGGTTGAGTCCTGAAGGTTCTCACAATGCGGTGTGTGAGGATCAGCGTTGAGTCCAATAAAATCCGATCCGAAAATCCAAACAGTTGAATCCGGCGACGCAGATCAGGAGATGACTCTTTTATAATATAGGCTAATATTTATAAACGACGCGTGTAACAAATGCAGCGGTGTTGGCAGAATACGACCGCGATAGTAAGCAGAAAGTGCTAGCGTTAGCGGCTTAAGACAATAATAACGTTCCTGAACCAGAAGCCCTGGATGAACAGAGAGGTTCGCTCTCTGATTAAGGCCAGAGATGCTGCCTTCAGGTCAGGAGACCGGGAGGCATACAGCTCTGCAAGAGCCAACCTGAGGAGAGGAATAGCTACAGCCAAGCACTGCTACAAACAGCGGATTGAGGAGCACCACCTCTGACCCTCGACATATGTGGCAGGGCATATACACACTCACTGACTTCAAGCCATCCAGCACTGTGCCATCCACCAACAGTGCCTCACTCCCTGATGAGCTGAACCACTTCTACGCTCGCTTCAACCAGGGAATCAAGGCTACACTTCCAAAAATCTTGCACCATTCGTCAACCCACTTGTCCTTTCCACTTCGGATGTCATTTGCACGCTGAGCAGGGTGAATGTGCGTAAAGCAGCTGGGCACAATGGTGTAGCTTGTGCTAGGGACTCTCGGGTGTCTTCACACACATCTTTAATGTTTTGCTGGCCCAGGCAGCTGTTCCATCTATCTTCAAGTCTGCTACCATCGTGCCCGTGCCAAAGCACTCAACTTCTTCAGCCCTTAATGACTTCCGACCTGTTGCACTCACACCAAATATCTCCAAGTGCTTTGAGAGACTAGTTCTCTCTCACTTGAAGTTTCCTTTACTTTCTCCGGAGTCTCAAGAAAGCTCACCTGTCTCCCAGGATCCTGGTGAACTTTTACCGCTGTACCATTGAGAGCATACTCACCAGCTGCATCTCTGTATGGCATGGCAGCTGCTGTGCTGCAGACCCCAAAGCACTCCAGCGGGTGGTAAAAACGGCGCAGTGCATCATAGGCACCGAGTTACCCACTATTGAGGACTTGCATCAAAAGCGCTGCCTGGGCAGGGCAAAAAAAACCACAAAGGACACTACCCACCCAAACCACAGACTTTTCAGCCTCTTACCATCCGGTAGGCGCTACAGGAGCCTCCGCTCCCGCACCAGCAGACTCAGGAAAAGTTTTTTTTCTGAGGCGGTTATCCTCCTGAACTCTGCACATACAATATAATTGCTCTTTTGCACAACCACTTCTCTGCACCTTAAATCACCTATATCATGTTCATACTGTCAGAGGTCGTCCGTTCTTCCCCGGAAGGGGGGCGGCTAACGCGGAGATATGGCTGCGTTCAGCCGCTCGCGCCTAGTGAGCGCTCCCGGGTACAGACCACGCGGGGAATAATGCGTGCGTCGGCCCACGGCGAACGCTCCCACGGTATACGACCCACGCGGAGAAGGTGCGCAGCGCCGTACCATGGTTGTACGCGGAAGGAGAGTCCAAGACACCGGGATAAAATCCAAAAGGTTTAATATAATAAAAATTGGTGACGGGACACCAACGAAAATGGGGAACAAACAGAACAACATAACATCGGGTGTAGAAACCACAAAAAAAAGACGTGCCCAGTATGGAGGGGTAAAACAGATTAAATAGAAAACCAACTAAACACGTGAGAAACCCAACCAATCACCCAAGTGAGATAATGAGGACCGACAACGAGGGACAGGTGCAGCAGGTGCTCGTGACACACAGAGCAGGTGCTCGTGACATACCCCCACCCCAAGGGTCGCGCAAAAAGGAAAGCGACCCAAACAAAAAGAACAAAAATAATAACCATAATATAAGCATGCAAAAATAACAAACGGGGGGGGGGGTAACAAGTCCCTTGGGCTGAACCAGCCAGTTGCTCCCAGCTGACGGCGAAGACGCGTCCTCTCGCAGCGCAGATCAACGCCCTCTGGCTGCGAGGCTGGGGCATGCACCTCCTGGTGCTCCGAGTCCGAAGTGGGCGGCCTCTGGTGCTCGGGACCGAGGGCGAACGGCCTCAGTCAGTCCCGACTCGATGACTGCCGCCCTCCAGAAGCCGGGCTCTGCCGCTGGCGGTCCCCGGCCCTCGGACTCGGTTGGAGCGGTGGTTCAGCGTCTGGTCCTCAGCACACGTGGGTGACCCCAGGTGTCCGGAACTCTCCAGATAGTTGGCACGTCTTTCTGTCAGAGGTCGTCCGTTCTTCCCCGGAAGGGGGGCGGCTAACGCGGAGATATGGCTGCGTTCAGCCGCTCGCGCCTAGGGAGCGCTCCCGGGTACGGACCACGTGGGGAATAATGCGTGCGTCGGCCCACGGCGAACGCTCCCACGGTATACGACCCACGCGGAGAAGGTGCGCAGCGCCGTACCGTGGTTGTACGCGGAAGGAGAGTCCAAGACACCGGGATAAAATCCAAAAGGTTTAATATAATAAAAATTGGTGACGGGACACCAACGAAAATGGGGAACAAACAGAACAACATAACATCGGGTGTAGAAACCACAAAATAAAGACGTGCCCAGTATGGAGGGGTAAAACAGATTAAATAGAAAACCAACTAAACACGTGAGAAACCCAACCAATCACCCAAGTGAGATAATGAGGACCGACAACGAGGGACAGGTGCAGCAGGTGCTCGTGACACACAGAGCAGGTGCTCGTGACACATACTATGTTATATCATGTATATATTATGCCCTATATTATGTATATATCATGTATATTGTCTCCCGTGTTTCGGGTTTTTTGGCCATTTCGTGCTTCCGTAGGTAGGTCCCACCCCCTTGGGCAGGGATTGGTTCCTACCTAATCTCGGGCGACCTACTGGCAGGATTTAAGGGATCTCGGCTGAGCTGCCAGTAGGTCAGCATTGTGTATATACACCGTTTATGTGTATCGAGACGTCGGGTTTTCAGTGTGGGGTTTAATTCGGTGTTTTCACTCCCGGCTTTCTATGCCGAGCACTCAGCGGCTATTCCTCTGTGTGTGGTTTTTGTTTTGGTTTGTTTTCTTATTCGGACACGCTTTGTCGTGTGGGCAGCAGCGTTCCTGCTGTGTTTATGTTGGTTTTCTACGTGTGTCGGATCACGTTTCCTCCAGCGGCGTTCCCGCTGCGTAAAGCTAATAAAAGCTTTTGGATTCTCTTACCTGGTCGCCTGGCTCTGTGATTCATCACCGCACCACGCTGCACCGCCATTATTCGGGCAGTGCGCCCCGTCGTAACATAATGCTGACCTCAAACAACTGTAGCAGAGTCCAGGAGTCCCCCTCCGTGTAAGCAAACTCATCTTTTATATTTCTGCGCGACCGCGTTTTGCCGCGCTCCCCGGTTTTCGTCCCGGGTGTATAACTTATCTGCGCTAGCTGCGTTAGCATTCGTGCTAACCGCGTGTAGCCGCATTTCCCGGCTTTCATCCCGGGCGTGTTTTTTTTTTTTTTTTGTTTGTTTATTAGCGCGAGCCGCGTTAGCGCCCGCACTAACCGCGTTTTAGCCGCGTGTCCCGGTTTTCGTCCCGGGGTTAGTTTTTTTTTTTTTCTCCCCCACTATCGGCAGCTGCGTTAGCTTCGGCGCTAACCGCGATTAGCCGCATCTTCCGGCTGTTCGCGTACTTAGCTCCGGTGCTGGCCCGCGTCAATAGTGATTTCTCCGCCGCAGCATTTCGGCTATTTAGTTTGGCGCTAGCCACGCCGCTAGCCGCATTTCTTTGTAGCTGTATTTGGCTATTTAGATCAGCGTTAGCCACGCTATTAGCCGCGGGTTTTGCTGCAGCATCTGGCTGTTTAATCCGGCACTAGCCATGCCATTACACACCTCTACGGCAACGATCGGCTTCCTTGGCCTGGCCCCGGCCACGCCGCTTAACAACTGCTGCCGTACTCGCTCCCCGGGGGTTGGAGCGAGGAGGCCCGGGGAAGTCAGGGTCACCTCAAATAGCCGGGTCAAATCGGCATTTCCTGCCCGGTTCGCCCCGGGTTCTGATGCCGGCCCCATGGGTGAGCACCTGGATGCGGTGAGGAGACCTTTTCACCGCGGTAAGACCGGGAGTCCTCGGCGCGAGCCGGCGCGTGAGTTGAAGCGCGAGCATCCGCGCGTCTCCCGCCGTGGGAGATTCCCGGCCCCAGGGTTCACCCACTGAGCGAGTTTTTTCTCGCCGCCCGGGATTCGGCGCGCGCCCCTCCGTGCGAGTCTCTGGATTCCACGGATGACCCTTTCTGGGAACTAGGGCTGACCTCGCGCCGCGTTCGCATTCCTCCGTGCGAGTCTCCTATCTCCACGGAGGACGCGTTCAGCGAGTTCCCCCTCGCTGCCCGGGATCCGCCTGTCGCCGCGCCCCGCGCCGTGCCGCCTGTCGCCGCACCCCGCGCCGTGCCGCCTCTCGCCGCACCCCGTGCCGTGCCGCTTCTCGCCGCATCCCGCGCCGTGCCGCCTAGTAAGGCACTTTGTGTGGATGCGTCTCTCGACGCGTTGGATGAGGCTTTCCCTCAGCGCGTGTTCTCTCGCGGTTCTCCCCACGATTTTCTCCGCGTTGACCTTCCTAGCCCTCCGCACGTCGCTCCCCGCGATTCCACTCGCGGCTCCTCTCGCACGGTCCCTCGTGCTGCGTCTCCCGACGTTCCTGTGGAGACTTCACCTCTCCCCGTCTCTCCTCGTGGTGTTCCTCGAGGTCCTCCTCCACGCGTGTTACCTCGCGGTCCTCCCCGCGATTCCCCCCGCGTTGACCCTCTCATCCCTCCGCACATCGCTCCCCGCGCTTCCGCTCGCAGCTCCCCCTGCACGGTCTTTCGTGCTGCGTCTCCCGACGCTCTGGTTGAGACTTCTTCTCAACAGGGGGTCTCGCACTATTTGCCCCGGGTTGCCCCTCGCGATTCCGCTCGCGACTCACCACGTGCCGGTCCTCGTGATATTCAGGACGAGAATAAGCGTAGTGTGGACGAGATACTGGCTCTTCTTCCTTGTGTCCAGGTGGCGGAGAGGCGGCAAGCTGAGAATCAGAGCATGGTGCTCGGTGCGTCCCCCGAAGGGCAGTCCCGTGATCTGGTGGGGAATCGCTGGGTTCCTGTGGACCCTGCACAGGATCAGCTCACCCCTCTATGGGTCCGCCTCGTTTCCGCGGACTATGGGTCCTCTATGGTGGATGATCAGCCACCTGAGAAGGACAATCTGCCACCTGGGGGTGGCAAAGGGACCGCCGGGCACAGGACTTTAGAGGAGGAAAACTTCACATGGGACCCTGGTCCGGCTGCCCGTATCATGGACCATTTCGGATTCACCGCGGCGTTCACTCGGGTCACTAATGCGTTCACTCGGGCCACATGTACGTTCACTCGGGTCACTTTTACGTTCACTCGGGTTGTGTCCGTCTCCACTCGGTTCACATGTGCGTCCACTCGGGTCACCTCTGCGGTCGCGTGTACCCCAGTTCCTCCTGCCTCTCCGTTTTCTCGGTTCCCTCAGGGGTTCAGCTACTCTTGCGTCCCCGAGGGTCCTCAGCACCATCGCACACTTAAGGGGTTAGGGCATCCCGGCATCCTCCGAGGCGCTCGTCCTCTGCCCGCACATAAGGGTCCTCGCCTTTTCGGTACCCCTAAAAGGGTACACCCCTCTAGCGCCTTCTTGGGGCCGTGTCCCCTGCGCACTCACTGGAGGTCAGAGCTTTTTCGCACCCCTCGTGCTCTCAGAGGGTCACGGTGCTCCCGTACCCTCAACGACTTGGGCCCCTCTCGTGCCCACCTGGTGCCAGGTTCTCCGTGCACACACCAGGGGTCACGGCGCCCCCGCAGACGTAAGGGGCCCCGTCACTTTCGTGTCCTGAGGACGGCTTGGTACCACACCCACAAAAGGCCATACCCCTTCCGCTTCCACTTGGGGTCACCGGGCTTCCACACCCTGCGGGTCTCACAACGGCCCCGTATCCTCAAGGGATCTCGTGCCCCGCGTCAGTCCACGTGGGCACGCCGGCCTCACCCTCACACGGGGTCACGGTGCCGCCGCACTCTTTGGCACGGCATCCCTGCACACTCCAGGGGCCTCCACGCTGCTCTTGAGCCCCCTTTCGGTTCCTTTTCGGCGTCCCCGGGTGTCTTTGCCCCCCGGTTGTTTTTGGGGGGGCGATATGTCAGGTTGGGAGGGTTGGGCCCCTCCCACCTGCCTCCCGTGTTTCGGGTTTTTTGGCCGTTTCGTGCTTCCGTAGGTAGGACCCACCCCCTTGGGCAGGGATTGGTTCCTACCTAATCTCGGGCGACCTACTGGCAGGATTTAAGGGATCTCGGCTGAGCTGCCAGTAGGTCAGCATTGTGTATATACACCGTTTATGTGTATCGAGACGTCGGGTTTTCAGTGTGGGGTTTAATTCGGTGTTTTCACTCCCGGCTTTCTATGCCGAGCACTCAGCGGCTATTCCTCTGTGTGTGGTTTTTGTTTTGGTTTGTTTTCTTATTCGGACACGCTTTGTCGTGTGGGCTGCAGCGTTCCTGCTGTGTTTATGTTGGTTTTCTACGTGTGTCGGATCACGTTTCCTCCAGCGGCGTTCCCGCTGCGTAAAGCTAATAAAAGCTTTTGGATTCTCTTACCTGGTCGCCTGGCTCTGTGATTCATCACCGCACCACGCTGCACCGCCATTATTCGGGCAGTGCGCCCCGTCGTAACATATATAGTTGTATATAGTACATCTACATGTAAATACTTCACCTTTCCATGCACATATCACTGTTACTACTGCACTTTTGCACTTCTGGTTAGATGATAACTACATTTCATTGGCCCTGTACTTGTACTCTGCACATTGACAATAAAGTTGAATCTAATCTATCTAATCTAAACAAAGTTTTACATGTAACAATGGATGTTACTTTTAGGCTCATAATACTGTTAATCCTTATAATTCATGTTTTGAAATGTAACAAAGGTGGGAGGTGAAGTGGAAATTCATCATGTATTATATTAATCCATTTTGGTGTGACATTTACAAAATTCTCTACTTAACCATGGAGAAGTTTGAGAGATATGATGGAATGGAATGTGTTGGGAGGATGTTATTTCACAAACCAGGTGCATTGGAAGCGGGCTGAGCAAGGTTCTGGGTCGAAGTGCTTCCATAAAAAAGAAAAACATACAACAACAGAATAATTAAGTTTAAAGAGGAATTTCTATTGGAAAATGAAACACAATGCAACTATCAGTCGCAACTATTAACATAATATTAAGTTTAATTAAAAAGATTTAGGATAAAAAGATTTAGGATAAAAAGGTTGAAGGCTGTAAGCTGAATGACCGACTCTTTTGTGTGAATCGACTCAGTGAGTCATAAAATCTAGAAGGTTGTACAGTTTATTCTACACGGTTCTTTTAATCTGCTCTCTACTGTCATAAGTTTAGATCCTTATTCACATCATTAGCTCTTTTTGGGGATCATGATTAGAACATTGTTAAGCTGCTTTCAGAAAATGCTATATTAATAATGGAGCAGAACAAGTTTTCATAGTAGATCTTATATAACTTTATGTTAAACATTAAGTCATAATCATGATTCTGCTTAATAATATTAAATTAAACATTTTTGTTGAAGTCAAACCAGACATTTTTCTCATTTTCTCAGAATGTGAGTGAGCACTGAAATGAAATTAGGTTTCTTTAGAAATTAATTTCTAAATTCAGGATTGATTGAATTTAGCTCCCGCTGGATTTATCTTCCTTACTTTCTACCAATGAATGACTCTGTTTCTATGTTGCTTCATCATCTGAACTCTCATCACTGCTGCGGTTTTCTTGGTTGTTCTCACTGACTAGACATAAAAAATAATAATTTTTTTACAGTCTGCAGACTATGAGCTTTCACATGAAATCCACATCTTTGTGTCCATCATTAATGTATCGAGGAACATTTTTTACTTCATACAGTAACAAAAAGTAGTAAATTTGATCCAGTATTCAGTGACAACTAAATCCAGCAACAACAAAATGTCTGTACATTTTAATTTATTTAGAAAAGCATCAGCGTCAAAGTAAATCTATTGCCAGCATGCGTGCCCGACAAGGTCGTGCCAGCGTGCGAACCTGCCAAGGTCCAGCCAGCGTATGAATCCGCCGAGGCCCCTCCTACGTGCGTTCCCGCCAAGGTCCAGCCAGCGGGCAGTCCTGCCACGGACCCACGAGCCTGCACACCTGTTGTGGTCCCTGCGCCGCACGCCGCCCACCGCCCACCCCGAAGTCCAGGGGCCGCACGCCGCCCAGCCCGAAGTCCAGGGGCCGCACGCCGCCCGGCCCGAAGTCCAGGGGCCGCATGCCGCCCAGCCCGAGGTCCAGGGGCCGCACGCCGCCCAGCCCGAGCAGCAGGGACCGCACGCCACGCAGCCAGGGGACGCCCGCCTCGCCACGCAGCCAGGGGGCGTCCGCCTCGCCACGCAGCCAGGGTGCGCCCGCCTTGCCACGCAGCCAGAGGGCGTGGCCAACTCCTCGTCCGACGTAAGCGTCCGCCAGACCACGCAGCCAGAGGGCGCCTGCTGGACCACGCAGCCAGGGGGCGTCCGCCTCGCCCCGCAGCCAGAGGGCGTGGCCAACTCCTCGCCCGACGTGGGCGTCCACCGGACCACGCAGCCAGAGGGCATGGCCCACTCCTCGTCCGCCGAGGGCGTACACCGGACCACGCAGTCAGAGGGTGTGGCCCACTCCTGATCCGCCGTGGGCGCCCACCTGACCTCGCAGCCAGAGGGCGTTCGGCACGCCTCCCCCGCAGAGGGCGTCCACCGGAGGGCGCCTGCCAAGCCCGGCTCACGGAGGGCGGGGGACCCCCCCGGACTGTTATTTTTTTTTCTTGGTCGCGTCCCCCCGTTGCGCGACCACAGGGGCGGGGGTAATGTAACAGGTGCGTTTCCTTTCGTTCTGTTCAGTTAATTAACGTTCATTTGTCATTAGCTTAGTTAATTAACTCCGTCTTTGTATTTATTTCCGTTGTTTCTCGTCCTCACGCTTTTTGGTTTCACTACACCTTTAATAAACTTGTTCTTCTGCTACCTGCGTGCCTGGCTCCCTTCAGCGCATTAAAGCGCGGCGGCTCTGCGCTTCCTATGCGCAGCCGCTTTATCCCGAGGTAGACGAGTGTGACATATACGACTCCATAAAATAATAAATTACAAAACGCTTATCTTTAGAACACCTGTGCGACATCAAAACAAATGCATAGGCGCCAGTTTTAAATCAACAATTTGGTCTCGTTTGCTAGCCGTAAAATAATAAATTATAAAACGCTTCTCTTTAGAATAGGTTTTCAAACTTATAACATATAGCTTTCAAATGCTTTATAATGACGTCGCCTGTTTAGGGGTGAACAAAACAAATCACTTTAAAAACAAGTTGCATATTAAAAAACACGGTTCTCGTTTTTGGTAAATGACTTTTGGTAAATGCATTATTTAATATTTGCTTTTAAACACATTTATTTTTCAATAAGTTTTGTTAAATCTTGACAATTAAATATAACACTAATTAAATATGTATGATACGTGGTTAACAAAAGCTTAAAACACAAGTTTTTTACTGAAGCTTTATTTAAGAAACACAGAAGTCCACGCAATGTTTTATAACAACCTTTTTAAAAACACACCAAGTTTTTACAAAAGCTTTATTTAAGAAACACAGAAGTCAACGCATTGTTTTATAAAACACATTTAAAAAGGATGCCTATTTCAGAGCATTTATGGTTTTACAACTTTTTAAACAAATTATTTAAATACCAGACATTAGTAAGTATCTTATAATTTTTACAACTTTTTTTAATACGCAGGCTTCGTCCCAACGCGTGTTTCCTCGCGGCTCCTCACGCTGCCCCTCGCTCTGCGCCTCGCGGAGCTCAGGGTGGCACGCCGCCTAGGCTTCAACGCGATGCTTCTTGCGTTGCCCCTAGCGCCGCACCTTGCATTTCGTCTCGCTATGCGTCCGCCGCTTCTCCGCAGAATGCTCCGCGGGGTTGTCCGCAGGACATGCCGTCCGTGGTTGGTGTAATCGGCGTTCGGGGGTCGGACTCCGTCTCGGTAGTCCAGGAACGTGTGTTGTATGATGTGGACGTGGTACTGGCTCTCTCTCTGTGTGTACAGGTGGTGAAGAGGAAGGAGACTGGGAGTCGTGGCATGGAGCTCAGCGCATTCCCCGGAGGGCACTCCAGTGGTCTGATGAGGAAGCAGTGGAGTCCTGGGGTCCCCGCACAGAATGGATTGACCCCTGCTTCTGTCGATAAGACCGCCGCGCTGGACTATGTGCCCCGTAATGTGGACGGCCCGTTCTCCGTCCAGGACCATTTGCCACCCGCTCTAGACCGCCGGACCAAGGACTTTGGGGGCGGAAGAATTCGTATGGGACCCTGGGCCGGTTGCCATGTTAATGGACCATGTCGGATTCACCGTTGCGTCCACTCGGGTCACAAGTTCGTCCACTCGGGTCGGTTTTGCGTTCACTCAAGTCACATATGCTTTCACTCGGTACTTTGCTGCGTTCACTCGGGTCACTTGTGCGATCACTCTGGCCTTTTCAGCGTTCACTCGGGTCACCTGTGTGGTCACTCGGTCCACTTCCGTGTCCTCTCGGTTCCCCCCGGCAGTCGCGTGTGCTTCGGTCTCCCTTCCGGAACTGGTTTCTCAGGTCTCCAGGGGGTTTCCTTCCCCACTCGCACTCGAAGGGTCTCGCCCCCCCTCGCACACTCCTAGGGCCGCTTCGCCTTTCAGTGCCCAAGGGGTCACGACGTCGCCGCCCGCACAAAAGGTCGCGCCACCTCCGCCGGGTCAAGGGGTCATGCCCTTCACGGGCTCACATAGGCTCACGGCGTTCCCGTACCCTCATAAGCGGAGATCCCTCTTGCGCTCACCGGGGGTCAGTTCCTCCGCGCACGCACCTAAGGTCACGGCGGCTCCGCAGACTTAAGGGGCCCCGGCACCCTCATGTCCACAGGGCGGCTAGGCAACACCGCCTACACAAGGGTCTACTTCCCCTTCTCTTTCACACGGGATCACAAGGTTTTCACACCCTTCGGGCCTCACAACGGCCCTACCTCCTCAAGGGGTCACGTGCCCCTCGTCAATACATGAGGGCACGACGTCCTCATCCTCTCACGGGGTCATGGTGCTGCCGCACCCTTGGTCACGGCGCCCCCGCACACTCTACCACGCTACCCTCGAGCCCCCCTTTGTTTTCATTTTCGCTGCCCCGGGTGTCTTTGCCCCCCGGTTATTTTTGTGGGGGCGATATGTCAGGTTGGGAGGGTTGGGCCCCTCCTCCCTGCCCCCCGTGTTTCGGGTTTCGGCCGTATAGGGCTTCCGTAGGTAGGACCCACCCCCTTGAGCAGGGATTGGGTCCTACCTGATCACGTGCGGCCTACTGACTGCATTTGAGGCATCCCGGCTGAGCAGTGAGTAGGTCAGCATTGAGTTAGATTGTGCTAAGTCTCATGCGTCACGTCGGGTGGTTCGTGTGGTTTATTATTATTATCTATATTTTGCCCTGCATTCAGCGGCTTTTCCGCTGTTTGCATTATCTCGGGGTATTTCGGTGCGTGTCACGTGTTATCGTGTCCTCAGCGGCGTTCCCGCTGCACCATGGTATTCGTTGTTATTTGCTCTTGGCTACTTCAAGCGGCGTTCCCGCTGTTCAGCCATTAAAGAGCTTTTGTGTTTGCTTACCTGGTTGCCTGGCTCTGTGATTCTACACCGCACCGCGCTGCACAGCCATTTTCCGGTCAGCGCGCCCCGTTCGCTGACACTTGGCTGTGTTGGGGGGTAATCTGTGATCAGTGTATGCTCGCGTTTCACCTCTTCACCCACCTCATCATTAATGGGGGGGGGGGGGTATGTGGCGCTGAAATGATGCTGTTCCGGGGCGCCATCTCAATAGAGTCTGCAGTATCTGCCTCTTTTAATTCTGCTGCTCTAGTCAGTGATGCCGGAGTCACATGCTGCACTGTGTCAATAAATCACTTACAGTTGTGATCAAATTTATTCAACCCCCACTGAAATAAAGTGTTTTGGCCAGTTTGACATTGATTTGGATCATTTCAGTCATCTTATTTACAATTATATCAAAGAGGCACTTATAAATTAGACAAATATAACATAATATTTATGATGGAATAACCACAAATGTCTTTACTGTGCTCACATCATTATCAGTTTTATTCAACCCCCTAGTGACATTATTTTTCAGTCCTTAGTACAACATCCTTTTCCAGTTATGACAGCTTTCAAGCGTGAAGCATAGCTTGACACAAGTGTCTTGCAGCGACCTATGGGTATCTTAGCCCATTCTTCATGGGCAAAAGCCTCCAGTTCAGTCACATTCTTAGGCTTGCGCACTGCAACTGCCTTCTTTAGGTCCCACCAGAGGTTCTCAATTGGATTTAAGTCTGGTGATTGCGATGGCCACTCTAGAATGTTCCAGCCTTTCATGTTCAACCATGCTCTAGTGGACTTGGATGTGTGCTTCGGATCATTGTCCTGTTGGAAGGTCCAACGTCTCCCAAGCCGCAGGTTTGTGACTGACTCCATCACATTTTCCTCCAAGATCTCCTGGTACTGAACGGAATTCATGGTACCCTGCACACGTTGAAGCTTTCCTGTACCATTAGAAGCAAAACAGCCCCAAAGCATAATTGACCCCCCGCCATGCTTCACAGTAGGCAAGGTGTTCTTTTGTTCATAAGCCTGGTTCTTCCTCCTCCAAACATAGCGCTGGTCCATTGTCCCAAACAGTTCTAATTTAGTTTCATCTGACCACAGTACACTGTCCCAAAACCTTTGTGGCATGACTTTTGGCATACTGCAGTCGACTTTTCTTGTTCTTTGGAGTCAGCAAGGGGGTGCGCCTGGGAGTTCTGGCATGGAGGTCTTCGTTATGCAGTGCGCGCCTTATTGTCTGAGCTGAAACTTCAGTGCCCACATCTGACAGGTCTTTTTTCAGTTCCTTAGCAGTCACGCGGGGATTTTTCTCCACATTACGCTTCAGGTAGCGCACAGCAGTCGCGGTCAGGATCTTCTTTCTGCCACGACCAGGTAACGTTTCCACTGTGCCCTTTAACTTGAACTTGTGAATGATACTTCCGATAGTGTCTCTTGGAATATTTAACAACTTTGCAATCTTTTTATATCCATTGCCATTCTTGTGAAGAGCAATAACCTCTTCTCTTGTCTTCTGGGACCATTCTCTTGCCTTCACCATGCTTGTAAACACACCAGTAGATGTCTAGAAGGAGCTGAGTATCACAGTCCTTTTAAATCTTTTAAATGGTGCTTATCATGCTTGATTGCTGCTCGTTGACATCCACAGGTCTTTTCAATACCTGATTGAAAACACTGGAATGAACCTCTGTTCTTATGAGTGGTAGTTGTAAAGGGGTTGAATAATTGTGTCAATGAAGAAATCACAAAAAGGCTATTTAATACTTTATGAAAAAAACAATTGATGCAATCTTAGTTGCATTTAGTTCTTTAACAAGTCCTTGTAAGATTTCATTATGAACACAATTACAAATGTGCACTGAATTCCATAAAACCCTTCGCAGCATTGGGGGTTGAATAAATTTGATCACAACTGTATTAATTAAATGCCGTGCTTTATTATTAGCTCTAACTGCCTTCCTTGTCTGTTTCTTTTGAGGTGTCCCCCGGCTTCCTGGAGATCTTCATCCATGGCTCTGCTGACGAATACTGTATGGAACCTGACAAGGCAGTCCTGCAGAACATTTGAAGCATTGCTGGTTTGCATTAAGACATTGCATTATCCTTGCCAAATGCTCTTCAATCTCTTGTGGACTAGTTTTGATTGGTTCCCTTAACTCTTGAGCAGAATACAGATTGGTCTGTTGCGCAATATGTTCAATCATATTGTCAGTGAAGAGTGTTTTGAAGTACTGGAATGGTGTCTTCACAGCATCAGGGGGCTCAAATCTTGAATCGGGAACCTGGAATGTCCCAATGTTTTCATGTTTCTAGATTTCCTCCCTGCCTTTGTTTAGGCCTATGGGTGAAGTAGGGTTACATGTGTCCTCTGGCTCCTCTATGGAAATTGTTTTCAGGGAGTTTTTCCTCTTTCATCTTTCATTTTTGCATAGGCTCGTTCTTTCTGCCTTTTTTCAAAATCAAAAGATCCTAACAAAAGTTACATAATTCTGATAATGAAAGCCTCTCAAACTACACTATGCAAAAAATATGCTTATCTTTGAAAATTCGGCCAAAATACGTCCGAATGTGTGGCTTGTTTTGCGGGTTGCCGACTTCGGTGAACTTAAACGTCATACTACTAAAAGACAAAGTGACCCCTAGTGAATTTTTCTTGCATAACATGTCTCTACCGAATGGTAGATACGGCACAATCAGGTTGAATTAAGTTTAACGTTAAAAAAGTGTTTAACGTTAAAGTGTGCTCTACCAAACGGTTGAGCAGGACGTTAAAGGGTTAAACTGTGAATATCATAACCACTCTGAACATACTCTCTGCTTCCATTCTACTAAAAGCAAAAATAGCATTCTTCAAGGAAATGAAGCAGATTAACTAATTCATCACTCCATATCTTATTCAAGCTCAAAAGAGAGTATCTTGACTCTTTATCAGGGTTAGGGTGACACAACACTTTCCAAACACATTTTCAAGTTACAAACTATAGAAATGATAGTATAATCATTTCTATGATTATAAAGTATAGTCTTTATAATCAGAAAGTATAGTCTTAATCCTGATTGTGTAAAGTGCAACTGAGTGCACTACAAGGTTACTGTTTATGTAGATGGTAAGTTTAGTCTGTATATGTAGTAACTTGTATTGTGGAGTCCCCACCTGGCATAAATAAATTACTGCAACCAATGTGACACGGGCAGGTTAACGTTCAGTCTCCTCTGCAGATCTATAGCGTGAATGTGGCACTTTTATTTCTTTTATCTCTGTTTTTACTTTTTTGTTATAACTAAAGGTTAAATTTAATTATTCTGTAAAATTGTGTATTGTATTTTACATGATAAAATATCAAAATTGTTTTTTTTTTATGTAATACTTTTTATGTAATAATGTTGCTTTTGTCATTTATAGAACCAAATCTACTCACAGTGTCTGTAATATCTCACCCCTTCACTCATTTTTGTTTCTTTTATTGTAGCACACCTGGGCTTAGTGGTTAGCATGTTCTCCTCTCAGCGCTAGGGATTCCTGGTTCGAATCCGTCTGGGTGGAGTTTCCATGTTCTCCCCGTGTCCGCGGGGGTTTCCTCTGGGTTCTCCAGTTTCCTCCCACAGTCCAAAAACATGGATCAAGTCAATTGAGTACTCCAAATTGCCCCATATAGAGTGTGCCTGTTTGAGTGAGTGTGTGCCCAGCGATAGATTGGCGCCCTGTTCTGGGTGTATCTGCCCAGCGCCCGAAAAGTTCTCATTTGGATGGGCATGGGGAACCCCCCCATGACCCTAATATAGGATAAAAGCGGAAGATAATGAATGAATGAATGAATGAAAATATCAAAATAGATTTTTAAATGTAATACTTATTTTCATTTGTATTCATTTAATATAATGTTGCTTTTGTCATCTATAGAACTAAATCTCTTAAACTACTCACAGTGTCTGTAATATCTCACCCCTTCATTCTTTTTTATTTCTTTTATCGTAGTGCACATAAATGAACACATAAACCTAAACCAGTGTAAGAGCTTGTGCTCAATTACAGGTTCATTATACTAATAAACTTTAATAAAGTATATTACACTGTAATACGCTGTGCATGTACCGTTTCTGATGAATGCTGAAACCTTACTGATGAGCCTGTCAACAGGAATGAATACAAAATAGAGAACTGTCCATGAACTTTCTCAACAAAAAGGCTCCATTTTTCCCTTAGTGCATAGACTGACATAAAGTCTCTGTTCTTCACAACTTATACAAATAAGAAAACATTTCTATCAATATTCAATATAAAGAACACAGATATTAATGAGGTAATTAACCCAAATAATAAACATTTAAGGGGCTTATTAAGACAACATTTCTGGAAGTTTTCCCCGTTAGTATAGTGTACAGTATCTTTACCTGTCACGCAGAAGACGATTCCCTGACCGGGAGAATTAGCTTTTGCTCTTTGTTAATGGAAACTATTCACATAAAGCTTCAAGGATAAATGTCGTCTTGTCTGCTTTTAATATCCATAAACAGACAAAAAAAAGTTTTTTTTTTTTTTTTTTTTTTTTTTTTTTTTTTTTTTAATATGAACTTTGATTAATTAAGGAAATGTCATCTACATCTTTGAACACATGGGCGGCACGGTGGCTTAGTGGTTAGCACGTTCGCCTCTCAGTACTATGGATTCCCAGTTCGAATCCTTATCTGGGTGGTTTCCATGTTCTCCCCATGTCTGCGTGGGTTTCCTCCAGGTTCTCCAGTTTCCTCCCACAGTCCAAAAACATGGATCAAGTCAATTGAGTTCTCCAACTTGCCCCATGTAGAGTGTGTATATGTGTGTGTCTGTGTGAGTGAGTGTGTGCCCAGCGATAGATTGGAGCCCTGTCCTGGGTGTATCTGTCCAGTGCCCGAAATGTTCTCCCCTGGATGGGCATGGGGAACCCCACCGTGACCCTAATATAGGAAAAAGCGGAAGATAATGAATGAATGAAGAAATGTTATTGTGGCCAAACGAACTGTTAGTTTTCCAAGGAACCAGCCATGACTTTGCCTCCAGCTAAAAAAAGAATTGAGCCATACAATGGAGAATGCAGGTAACGATACCATTACCTCTCGCATGCTAAGCGAGCGCTCCACCAGCTAATTGCCCATAATCTGAAAGTTTTACTCTTCTCTTAGGGCAATACTTCTCAAACATGATCACTACAAACTTTCCAATGCAAATCCAGCCCAGAATCTAGCCTGAAAATGATCAGACTGGAATGTTTCACCAAATTGCTCAGTTGGTTAGAGTGTGGTGCTAATAACGCCAAGGTCATAGGTTTGATACCTGTGTTGGCCAACATTTCAATGTTATTGTGGTATTAAAGGCAAACAACCTTTCTTAGGGAAATGAAGCAGACAACAACAACACAACAAACACCATGACTTAAAAATATTTGAAATTGTAATAAATTTTTCAAGTTAAAAAATTTACAGAGTTGATATCGTGGCCAAAAAGAATTGCTAATTTTCCATGGCACCGGCCATGAATTTTCCTTAACCATTTTCCTCTTTCATTTGAGCTAATTTCCCTTTTGTCCCTTTTCGCCTGTGAGTCCAGCAGTGACATTATTGACAATAACGCACATGAGCGCTTCACCTTCGTATCAATGCGTGATAAACAAAACATTATTTTAAATCATAAAGCACAGATTAATAAAAACAGCATGTAAACAGTTGCGGCAGTTTTTTTTTTTATAAACGTTCTGTAATTTGGCCACTAGATGGCAGTATTTGATTGTTAGAGAAACAGACAGTTTTTGCTCTAATTTTACTTCACTGACAAGTAGCTAAAACTATAGCAGTTGATTGTGATAGCTTGATTTAGGTCCCGAGATCAATTGGAAAAATAAGAGCTTTAAAAGGGCAAACATTGCTGCTGTTTCATTAACATCCAGTTTTATGAAAGGGTGTAGGAAGGTTATTGTGGTGTTCTGTGATTGTAGCGCAGTTAGAATGGCTGCACCTAACAATAAATTTTCTTTCCATTAATCAAATTTTTTTTTTATTAGTCGATTTATCTAAAAGCTAAACCTCTAATGTGTTTGGGTTTGAAATTAAAAAAAACCTTTCCAAATAAAAACCTTTAATGTTGAAATATTTTCTTTAAACACACTGCTCTTAATGGCACTATTGAAACACAAAAATGTTTTCACATTATCAGCTTTTTAAAAGATAAAATCTCAACCACAATTTTTTTTTTTTTTTTCAGAAATAAGCATTTGGATGTTTTTACTGTGTTATATTATTATACTCATAGTATTAAACTGGAAAAAAATACTTTCAGGAAGTTTCAGGATTAACCTGCTCAAACTGTGGTATCTTTCTTTAGTGGACTTTAAAGAAAGTGCTCTCAAGTTGGGGTTTGTCATTGTTTAGATTATTCATAAAAACTTTTAAACAATTTTTAACAATTTTAAACAATTTCATGAAGATCATCATTTATTGAGTTTATAGTCATGTTCATTTCATTCTCTTCTTAAACTTCCTCTGGGCCACAAACATTGTGGACAATAAAATCCAACATTAGATAATAAAAATATTTGTATTAATACAGTTTTTGGTTTTCATCAGATCCTCTTTAAGGTTTGTAAAATGTTGAATTCTGATGTTGATACACAGAGAGAGGTCACTTCGATGTTTCAAAATGTAGGATCCATTCATAATTTAATCCCATTTTATACATACAGAAAATATATCAGTTTATTGCACAACACTTTCAGATTGTGTCATTTCAATATCATCACTTTATCCTGAATTGCATGAAAACATAAAAGGTTTAAAGTCTACCCTTTAGACTGCATAAAGTTTATTTTAAAAGAGTCAACTGCTGAAATAGTAAAAACACTAATAATAATAAAACACTTAATTTTTACACAAACATTTCACTGAAACAAGTTCTGTCTAAAATCCTTATTATACAGCTTTTAAAAATGTTCAGCTCTGCTGTATTCAATCTGCTCTTTTGATTTTCTTTGTCTAGTGGAAGTGTTCATTTTTATAAAATTTTGAACTGGCCAGTGTTAGGAAATCTCAATTTCCACGATGAACCTTTTTCCAGAGGAGACAATAGACCACGATGCAGACTTTAGTAGATGCTCGAATCAAGCGGTTTATTTAAGACAAACCAAGATAAAAGTGTGTTCTTCCAAAACAAGCCCAAGACCGCGGTCGACTCTGACTTTCGCACAGCAGCAAAAACCTCTCCCAGCCAGAGTCCAGAAGTCCAGTTTCTACCCCTATTTATCCTATAAACCCACCCCTATGTCTGGTGTTTTCAGCTAGGTCGAGGGCACCTTAAAGGTGATCATGCTGTCCTTTCTTCTAGGGGGTTGTTGACAATTAGGCATCTATGAGCCTCATTTACCAGGTCTGATGTCTCAGTTCCTGGAATGGATGTGCTGAACGTGCACATTTTAGGGGAGTAGGTTGGTTTAAGGTCAGGCTGACACCCTGCCTTCAACTGTCATTCGTCCATTCAATCCTCGCCCACCTCCTCAGTCGCCACGCAGCCACATTTACTGAACTTTGAACTGATGGTCTGTTTGTATTTCCTTCAATTCCCCCCTTGGGCGCGATCTCCCCGCGCCCACTAATTTGTTCCATTCCCCGGATGCTGTGAGATAGTCAGAGTCCAGCGCTTACATATATTCAGCAGAGATTTACTATATCAGTATGCCGTGCGTGTGAGCCCTATGATCAGTACATGATTCTTCAAAGTAAAACACTCAGATTTTTGAAACTCTAATGTCGTGCGGCTACCAGGGTCCTGGGGTTGTGGGAGGTCCCGCTTCTGTCACTGTAATGGGCGTCCGCCACTCAGGTGCCCCACGCCTGCAGTGTTGTTACCTCCGTCCATCACTAGGTGGCCAGCCTTCTCTCCGTTCCCCCAGGTCTCCGGTTGCGGCTGATAACTTCCTAATGCCCTATATGTTCATTTAATGCTATGCTAAAGCGTGTGCGTGCAGTGTATTAGCTTCTCTACTGGTCTAATACCTTAGAGGGAATGATTGAGAGAGAGTGAGAGAAAAATCATGTACAGAAGTCCTAGATGGAAAAAGAGATGATCTTGGGCATTATTTAAGTGTAGCTAGTTCTTTCTTCATCCGATTCCTCATCTCCAGAGTCCGATTCAGCCGTCCGCAGCGGCATGCTGTAGTCTGGAGACTTTTCCGATCGTTCCCCAATGGCAGTCACAATCAATCTAGTTAACAGAGCTCTCAGACATGGTATGCAGCAGCACCCACAGGTTACCAATATAGCAACAAACATAACAAGTGACATGATTAAATCCTTCCATTTGCCAAACATGTTATTTATCCATAATTCTAAGGGATTATCTATGCCCGAGGCCTCATGCATTTCCTGCGATAGTTTACGTAACCCATTGAGGGCCCTGGTTACTGACCCATCGGGTGCTGGAAAGCCACATGGACACGGGAAGAACATATTAAATCTACCCAGATTGGGATTCGAACCGGGAATGTCTAGCGCTGAGAGGCAAACCTTCTAACCAATAAGCCACCATGCCACCCTTTGTAAGATTAGTAGTAGTTGTAGTTGTAGTGGTAGTAGTAGTACATAATACAATCAGAAGGAAAGTTATCAAGTTTCGCAACTTTTGGAACATTTTGGAGATTTATCTTCTGATAAATAACATCCATTATCTACCGCTTTATCCTCTATTAGGGTCGGGGGGTTCCCCATGCCCATTCAGGGGAGAATGTTTCGGGCGCTGGCCCGATACACCCACGACAGGGCGCCAATCTATTGCTGAGCACACACTCACTCACACATACACACTCTATATGGGGCAATTTGGAGAACTCAATGGACTTGAGAGGAAACCGGAGAACCCGGAGGAAACCCACGCAGACATGGGGAGAACATGGAAACTCCACCCAGATGGGGATTCGAACAGGGAATCCCTAGCGCTGAGAGGGGAACGTGCTAACCACTAAGCCACCATGCCGCCCTGATAAATAACACTGTAGAAATATTATTTTTAATAGATTACTGATTAAATATTACCATAAGTTTGATAAGACTAGTGACTGTACACTGTGGTTTTAACCTGCTTACTGGACCTCTCTATTAACAGTTTATTTTCAAATTCTATTCAGGTGTTTAAGATAAGATGTAATATGTTGGGAAGGGAAAAGACAGGTGATAAAATAGCCCCACACTATGCTCATAAAGAAGCACGATTTAGGAACCCAAAAAAAACACTTTTATATATGACAACATAGACACAGACATGGTCACGGTTTTTGGACCAGCTGCAACTTAAAGACCGGTTGAATATGGGGTCTTCAGCCCGGCTAGCTCAGTCGGTAGAGCATGAGACTCTTAATCTCAGGGTTGTGGGTTTGAGCCCCATGTTGGGCTAGTGGTATTTTTATTAAGTTGAAAGCTAATCATTGCAAAATGTGTCGACAGTGATGATCATTTCTTACTGCTTATTGACCTTACAAATTTCCTTGCATGCATCTGAGTCGTTAAGCAGTGTAAAAAGAAATGAAGACTACTTACTCTACTTCTGTATATAACATGACAAATGAAGCATCTGTAAAACTGCAATTTCCCTCCTGAGATTAACAAAGTATTCTGATTCAAGTGTGGGATTATCTTGTAGTTTGAATTCCTGGCCTGCAGTGGTTAGTACTCTGTGTTGTGGCTGCAGCAACACCGGTTCGAATCTGGGTCACGGCATATAAGATAATAACTTTATTAATGATTAATCAGTATTGGAAAAGTTATTTTGTACAATTAGAAATAAGCATTTGAATGTGTTTACTGTTTGATAGTATACTCATAGTATTAAAATTAACAAAATAATTTCAAGTTTTGGGACATCTCTCATTAACCTGCTCCAACTGTGGTAGCTTTCTTTAGTGGACTTAACAGAAAGTGTTATCAAGTTGGGCTATGTTATTGTGTGTATTATTTGGGCAATTTATTTAACAATTTAAAAAACAGTCTAAAGAAATCATTAGAAAAAAATATGTTTACATTAAGAAGAACATGATTTGAGTTTGCTTTCACAATTAAAACTCTAAATTATCTCTAACCTGTTTTTCTTGCTGTATTAAGTGCTGTTTGTTGGGGTAGTTTGAAGTGAATTGAGCTACAAATAATATTTATCTCATTATACTTCAAAATGAGATTATGATTAAAAAATAAAAACACTTTGAAATAACTAGAAAAACAGAATCATCGTACATGGTAAGTGCTTTTCTTTGGTGCAAAATCAGCTGTGACTTTGATTAAAATTAGTTTCCTTTGTTCTGTAAAGCATCTCTGAAACTCGTATCAACTGCAGACAACAATATTTATATTTAACTATTAGTGCTAAGAAGTTGGGGCAACATTTAGAGATTTTCTGAGCATTAGAATTATATTGCAAGATTCAAATGACTTGCAAATTTTAGGATATTTTATCAACACTGGGGTAGGTAAAATCTTACAAATCCAACCATACATGCATTTCTTTTAAAACAATTTCAATACATCCATTCATAGTTACTATGGGATGTTCTATGCTTATACATATGCACAGGGCAAAATGCTTTCAGTTGAAATCTTGAAGAATTCTCAGTTCTATTGTCAAATGATGTGAAGTGTGGGTGGGGATGCGATTTGCTCCAAATTGTTGACAGCTTAATGAAGCCATCACATTAGCCTTGCTCCCCAGATTAAACTGCCAACAACATCATTATTAGAAAAGTAAGGATAAGGTAAGTGATGATTGAAAAATAACTTTAATTTCAATGAATCAGTCATGAGGTCAGGAATAAGAATTTTCAGGACACAGGATGGACACACAGTGTTGTTCTGAGCTAAAGAGCTTCATGACCATCATGGAGTCGCTATCTGCAGTCATAGCAGAGTTGCTGCATGTCTGAAATCCTACAACACTTTACATTTTGGAGCAGTTTCAGATTTTCAGGTGAACAGATTTAAAGATGATATAGGAGAAAAGACTTTTTGGGGACTGTCTGTTTATCTTTATTTGACGAGTCACTCCTCTGATTTACTGATTCACTGAGAGTCGATTCACATGAACAGATATAGTCTCCTGTTTTTCTTTAATTACAGCTTTAACTTTTTTTATTTTAAACTTTTTTTTATTTTTTATTAATGGATTTTTTTAAATAAAAAAATAATGAACATGTTTATACCGTGTCTAAATAATACCCCTTATAACAATTTATTCTGTACTAACACATTGTTTAGGACATTCTTTTGTCTCAAATGGCTCTACAGTTCTTATATTAGTGCACTATCTAGTGTGTGAAACAGGATGGAAAGTCACAGGTAGTGAACCTTTTTAAAAATAGAATGTGTATTACCTTTAGTCCATTCTTGTGTCCTTATTTGTCCCATCAAAACTAACAGCACTGTAACTGAAGATGTATGACTGCTGCCCTCTTGTGGTGAGAAAATATATTTACGTTTCACCATCTTATTATGAATGTGTTCAAAATTAAATAAATGACATAAATTAAATTGTAGATAGCAACTATGCACTGTGTAACAAAAGAAACAGCAAATTATAAATATCATAAAATTATGTTTTAAAAATAAACTTGTTTCATCTCTATTAATTAATTAATTTAATTAATTAATCAATTAATCTCTAAACCTCAAACTTCTGAACTTGAATTCCAATGACATCTGCCACTAAGTGAACAACGTCTACAGTAACACATTTCTCCAGTTCTCCTTCTGTAACAAGATCTTAGTTTTCCCTCGTTGAGCATTAACACGTTTTTTTATCGTGTTTTCGAGACTTAAATGCAGCAGCAGCAAATCTCTTAGTTTTCTAATTTGTTTAATAAATTGTCTAAAATAAGTTAAAAAATAAGTAAATAAATACTTTTCCAAAATTGATTAATTAATAAAAAAGCTATTTTTTTATGAAAGAATTTGCCAAGACCCGTATTCCAACCAGAGTTGCTGCAGCCACAACATAGAGAACTAACCACTGCACACCTCAATGTCATTTCTATGTTTGCTTTTAGAAGTTAATATTTAACCTTTAAAATCTCTAATTTGATTATATAATAATCTCATTTTCTCAGATTATGAGTGAGCACTGATATTAAATTAGGTTCCTTCAGGATGCTGGTGCAATAAAAGCAAATCAGGACTGAATTTAGCTCCAGCTGGATTTATCTTCCTTACTTTCTACATATGAATTACTCTGTTTCTATGTTGCTTCATCATCTGAACTCTCATCACTACTGCTGTTTTTCTTAGTTGTTCTCACTGAGGGCAGTTTACAGTCTTAAAGTGTTGATTCTTATATTTTATACATGTTTATAATAAGGGTTTGAGAGACTACTTTCTCCATAAACATGAACAGAACAGAACTTTAGAACAAAACTTTAACAATGTTTTAGGGCTGTATTCATCTAAAGATTTTCATAGTCGAATCTGATTCGTGAGATTTTCCTTATAGTCGACTGATAGTCGAATCAGTAAACATTTCACCACAAGATGGCGCTAAGGGCGTAGTTTAATTATATATATATATATATATATATATATATATATATATATATATATATATATATATATATATATATATATATATATATATACTGTACTTGTTTTTCTAACAAAAGAAAAAACCTTTTTTTTTTTTTTTTTTTTTTTTTTTTTCTAGAAATTAGGATGATTTTATTTGACAAAAGGCTATATATATATATATATATATATATATATATATATATATATATATATATATATATATATATATATAAAAACGAAAACAAAGACATTTCATGTAAAAACTAATGCTTAGCAGCAGCCATGGGCACCCCCATGTGGTCAAAATGGTACATTCGACTATGAGGTTCATAGTCGTCTACGGTTCTCCGAATCGAATCGTCGAATCAGCGAATATTGCAGCTCACCCCTACAATGTTTACCACAAACACTAAGAAAAATATTAATGTTTAGAAAATTACAATTAAGCACATTAAGAATCATGAAAGAATCATAACAATATTTGGTAAAATGAACATAAAATAATCAAATAGGTCTTTATTGTCATTTCCTCGGAAAATGAGTTCACAGTAATATGAGATAAGGCATCTTTGGGATCTTGATCCAAAACAAGTAAATCAGGATTAAATTTACTTCAAACTCTGTCTGATTTCTGTTGGATTGGTGGTGTTGCAGTCCTGCAGGATGGATTCAATGGACATATATGGTTTTTCAAATTGTTGACTACGTACAACTGATCACTACATAATATGTACATGGCTGTACTACACTGTTGATTCTGCTCGGTCGCTCAGGGAATATGAGTGCCCTGCTGAGCCTTGGTCTTCCCAAGGTTAAGCTATCAATACTTCAATACAATCAAAACAAAAGAAATCTGTCAGAAGTGGGATTCAAACCCACGCCTCAGGTAGAGGCTGCAACCTGAACGCAGCGCCTAAAGGCTCATTTTTGCTCAGCGTTAAATACGGAGACGGATACGGACGGAGCCTTTTGTCCGTACTCTGCGTTCATTTCGTACGTAATTTGCACGTTTTCTGAAAGCTTGCGGATGCGGACAGGACGGAGCAATACCACTGGAAACCGTGGGGGCAGTGCATGATGCGACCACTTCCATATGTACACGAAGAAGAAAAACATGGTGGAACTTTTTGAAGACCGGTTTGATACGAGTGTGTGCGCAATTTTAATCATTTACATGATGTTACTTCGCCGGGGCACAGGGACATGAACAGTTGTTACAAAGCAAAGCAAGTTATCGGATGCCCTGGCAGACATCCGAAAGTATTGGACAAGTGAATAAAATTCTCCATCCAAATGTCGCGACCTATTCAGTGGCCTCACAGACCACCGCCGTCTAGAACACTGCCTTTTTTGTCATTTTTGCAGTATGTACAAAATCAGAAGTTCCTCCGCCATCGCCATGTTTGATTTTTACTCTAAACTGCCCTCTAATGGATGTAGTGTTCAACAACCATATCAACGGAGCTGACGCAAGGAAGTATGTGGGCAGTAACTGTTATAACGCATGAAGCGCACGCACACATTTCCGTACGCAGAGGGAGTATAAATGAGGCTTTAGACCGCTCGGCCATTCTGACACCAAAAGACAAGCCTCTTAAACTATAAAGATATATAACAGATGTGAATTCAGCTGTGTATGAATTACAACAAAAATCTGAACAAACCCCCTAACTTTCACATGCAGTTTTTATAAAGCAGCTCTGTGACAATAACTTGAAGCATGTTCTGCTGGTAGTGGTAACTTCTGTCACTGATATTGTGGAGTTAAACCACAGTGTACAGTATATTATTATATAAAAGTGAGTGCTCTGTACATATCACTCTGTCCTCCATTAACTTGACTGTGAATCAATTTCATCTCATATCAAGTATTAACTTTTCCTGTTAAAGATGATACTATACAGCTGCACCACCGGAGGCAGCAGTTAAAGGACCGTAGTATCAGGACAACAATACAGTTTCAAACCATTCATTCATTCATTATCTCCCGCTTTATCTTCTATTAGGGTCGCGGTGGGGATCCCCATGCCCATCCAGGGGAGAACGTTTCGGGCGCTGGGCAGATAGACCCAGGACAGGGCGCCAATCCATCGCTGGGCACACACTCACTCACACAGACACTCTCTATTTGGGGCAATTTTTGAGAATTCAATTCACCTTGATCCATGTTTTTGGACTGTGGGAGGAAACCGGAGAACCCAAAGGAAACCCACGCAGACAGGGGGAGAACATGGAAACTCCACCCAGATGGGAATTCGAACCGGGAATCCCTAGCGCTGAGGCAAACGTGCTAACCACTAAGCCACCATGCCGCCCCCACCAGTTTCAAACCACATAAAGGAAATTGTTTATTAGTACTTAACTTAATTACTAGTTAAACATTAGTTAAATTGGCTTATTATGGTTTCTAATCTTAGGTGCGTAGGGCATGGTGAATTAGTGGTTAGCCCGTTTGCCTCTCAACGATAGGGTTTCCAGGTTCGAATCTCAATCTCGTTGGAGTTTCTATGTTTCATCTTCATACTTACAAGTGATGTATCAATCAGTCCTCCTGTTTCAGAGTTTTTTTTTATTATAATAAATCTTATTTTGAATACATATCATCTGAATCTCAAGTGCTCTCTTTGTCTGTGTGCTTTTTCTTTGGGTCTCTGGTTTCCTCCAACATCTAAAGACATCCTGACACTAAATTGTTCTGTTCTGATGGTTTATTTTCACAAAATCTTCGCTGTTTCCTGACCAGGAATAGAACCTGGGCCATGGTGTTGAAGCACCAAAATCTAACCACTAGACCACCAGGGAGATTATGTGTTTATGTGGATGTGTTATTGTTTTACGTTCATGCAGAGACTAACTAAGTATTAGTTATATACTAAGTATACACTAAAAATATCCTCATACATTATTCAGCACATTTATGTTTTTCTGCTTGAACAACCACAAAAACACAGATTAGCTGATTAGATAAAATATGTATGTCAGGGAAACGTTTATTAAATATTTAAAACACTATTATACACCATTGATACTAACAAAGGAAAGAAGAGCAAGATATGGCAGGTATGAACACATGATCCTGAGACAGTCATGATCTACATACTGAGCTAGCCAAGTTTCAAAGACGAAGCACTAATGACTTCATGTGTTAGTTGACGGTTGAAACAGCAGCGCGTTTTGCCATGTCAGCATAAAGGGGATAGGCTGGTACTTTGATTGAAGAAATTTACAGAGACGTGGAAGCTTCAGTAGCAAATGTGAGAGAAAAAGTGTCATTAAAACATCCCTGTTTATGTGAGTTGTTACTGAATACTTGTCAAAGTGGTTTATTTTGGGATGGAATATGGAGTAAATCTTACATTTACATTTAGTCATTTAGCAGACGCTTTTATCCAAAGCGACTTACAAATGAGAACACCACAAGTCAGAAGCCATGGAGAAAACCAACTATACTGTAAATTCATCAAACCTGATTGTTATTCGATGCTGCGCGCCCCCCCTTCCTTTTTTCCCCCTCTACAACAGGTATTTGTTAAAGAGATGCGTCTTTAGTTTCTTAAAACTGTTTAGTGATTCTGCCTTACGGACAGAGTTGGAAAGATCATTCCACCATTTTGCAGTGGTGAACGCCACGGAGTGAGAATTAGCTCCTCGGTGAGGTGGAACCGCCAGGCGGCAATCATCACTGGAGCGAAGTGAACGAGTCGGAGTGTATTTTGAAAAGATAGAGTGAAGGTAGGAGGGGGAAGATCCAGAAATGGTTCTGTATGCCAGAGTCAGTGACTTGTACTGAATGCGAGCAGCTACAGGAAGCCAATGGAGGGAAGTGAGTAATGGAGTGACATGAGTTCGCTTGGGCTGGTTAAACACAAGTTTTGAATTAATTGAAGAGGTCTGATTGTGGAAGCTGGGATACCGGCAAGTAGCGCATTACAATAATCAAGTCGGGATAAGACTAGGGCTTGAACAAGCAGTTGGGTAGCATGTTCAGTCAAAAAGGGTCTGATTTTCCTTATGTTGTAAAGAAGGAATCTACAAGAACGGGCGGTTTTGATAACATGATCAGAGAGTTTAAGGTGGGAGTCTATTGTGAACCCAAGGTTCCGGACCGAATCGGTTGGGGAGATTGTGGAGTCATCAATTTGGAAGGTCAGGTTGTGATGGATTGAGGGTTTAGCTGGGATAATGAGAAGCTCTGTTTTTTCTAAGTTTAATTTAAGATGACGGGCCTTCATCCAGACAGATATGTCGGTGAGGCAGGCAGATACCTGATTTGAGATGGTGGTGTCATCAGGGGCAAAAGACAGATGAAGTTGAGTGTCATCAACATAGCAGTTGTAAGAGAAAGCATGCGCCTGGATGACTGTGCTCAGTGTTGTCATGTAAAGTGAGAAGAGGAGAGGATCAAATACAGAGCCCTGAGGCACACCAGTGCGTACTTGGTGAGAGTTAGAGATCTCCCCATTCTATGACACTTTGAAGGTCCTTCCTTTATTATAATTTTTTATTATAATAATAATATTTATAATATTTATTATAAATATAATTATAATATATATATATATATATATATATATATATATATATATATATATATATATATATATATATATATATATATATATATAATATATATAATATAATATAAATATAATTACAATATTTATCTTAATAAAGCAAATGCCTGCTATTTAAACAAGTACAAAGTTGTAGTATAGAGAACATAAATAAACTTAACCTGACTTGTTCCTGATATTAACTGCTGACAAGACGACATTTAACCTTGAAGCATTATGTGAATATGTTTCATTTACAGAGTGTAAATGCTAAAGCTCCCCGAGCGGCGATACTGTCCACTATACTAATGAGGACTGAGGCAGTAGCTGTTCAAACTTCAAAGTTCAGTATATTTGTATGTGATAGTTTGTGGGGTGATTTCATGTGTATAAGGAGAGTTTACTACGTTGATGTTTCTATTTAACAGATTAGCAGCCCTGAGTTGTGGCAAGCTCTAAAGAACACAAAATCTAAATTAAATTGGGTCATTTATTGGACGCTTTTATCCAAAGCGACTTACAAGGTGAGCACAGGGTTAATCACAACATCCCTGGAGCAATGAGGGTTAAGGGTCTTGCTCAAGGACCCACACTGGTAACTTCAGTGGACCAGGGATTTGAACCCCCAACCTTCAGATTGATAACCCAACACCCTGACCACTGAGCTAACCCGCCCCCATCTGCCATATTCTTAACTTTTAGAACTCTTACAGCAACATGTAAGGGCTGATTCTATTTTAAATTAAAAACAATAATATATGACATTTCAGGTCTTTGTGATGGCTCACGCATCTGAATTTGGTTGAGAACTTCCAGGTTCAAACCTCAGCTCTTGAGTATGTGTTCTTGTCTTTATGTCTGCCCTCCTTACAGTTAACTTGGTGAATTACTGTCTGCAATACTTCCAAATGTGCTCAACATCAGATTAAAACAAACATTCTTCCAAACTTGTGACTGGTGTGGGCCACTGGCCCAATGGGTAATACATCTAACTATGGCTCAGGAGGTTCTAGGTTCGACTTCTGGCTGACTCAATGGTCACCTAGAAATCTAGCAGGCTTCTACTGCTATGTGAGAGCAATGTTTTTAAGATCAACTGGCAAAATTAGAACTTTAAAGGGTTCTGTGACACACTTCTCTAAGGGCAAAGTGGTGTGCCGTGATCATATAGTGGTTAGTACTCTGTGTTGTGGCCGCAGCAACCCTGGTTTGAATCCAGTTCACGGCAAGCTCGTTTAAAATGTATTTTTTATTTTCAATAAATCGACTGATTCTGTGTTCTTTATATTTTGTTTGTCTAAAGTAGGTATTAATTGTAATTAATTATTTAGTGCACAGATAAAATACTTCAAGTTCTGCCTTAAACTTGGATCAATCCAAGGATCCTTTAGATCTTCACTTTAATGCCCTTCCAAATTAGCTATTTCAGCACAAAATCATAAAATGTATTAGTGTGTGTGAGGCTTACACAAAGATAAAGACAACATATCTTATATCTACATAAGTGAACTTATTTGGAGACATAAAGAAGACGCATTTATTATCTTCTTCTAGGGTTGCAGGGGTTCCCCATTCCCATCCAAGGGAGAACGTTTTGGGCACTCTCACTCACAAACAGACTATGTGGGGCAATTTGGAGCATTCAATTTACCTTGATCCATGTTTTTGGAATGTGGGAGAAAACCAGAGAACCCGGAAGAAAGCCTGGATACCGGGAATATGGAAACTCTACCCACATTGGGATTTGAACCAAAAAATCCTAATACTGAGAGGCAACTTGGCTAACCCCTAAGCCACCATGCTGCCCACTTCCGAAAACAGTTGTGTCTAATAATGCACTAATTAAAATGAGATGAATGAAACCTGTATATTTCAGATCCAATGTCTAAAGTGTTGTTGTATAATACACTTCTTGTTTTACAGAATCCGGCTCCAGATTAACTTTCTTTCTAGTTTCTCTGTCATGTTTCGGTTTTTCTGTTGATAAGTTTTTAATCACGACTGTTAACCATAGTCAGATTGTGACCTGTGGCTTTATCTTTCAAAATATCACGTTTTACACTATCCAACTCCAACAATCTGCTTGTTGCATTGGGTCGCTTGAATTCTGTGAATAATAGATTTGATCTAATATAACAGAATTTCTTGTTGAACTGTTTTTAACAGGCTTAAATCTCATATTATAAATGTTTAAAATCTGTTACTGCATTCCTGTATTGGCAGTTTTTGCAAAGTAATTTTGGAATTAAAGGCAAACAGTCTTTCTCAGGAAAATAAAACAGACACCAACAACAGAACAAACCCAGTACAGTAAAACAATTTGAAGTTCAAATAAATCATCAGCATCCAAAAACTTACAGACTTGATATTGTGGCCAAAATAATTGCTAGTTTCAAAAAAAAGGTGTACTTCACACTGGACAATGTGAGCATCGCTCCCTCTACCGCTCACAAACTAATTAAGCCCTCTACTCGTTGAGCTAACTCTACTTTAAATGCTTACTTAAGTTGATATATCTAAAGACGATCACTCTATAATGTTAAACTTTCCACTGTAGAATATTGTTCCTGCTACCTCACACTTGCAACCTGAGTGCTCTACCATTTGAGTTAACTCCCCATTTCTCCTGAGAATTTTAATTTTCTCTCAGGCTGATAGATCTAAAAATGATAATTATAAACTTAATGCAAAGCCAGCCTGGAGGTTCCCTATATCAGTCATTCTTGCAAAGAAATTTTGTAATAGTAAAGGCAGCGCTGCCTTTCTCAAAATAAAACAGGCTGATTAGAACAAACAGTAACTTAAAAGTTGTGATCAATGATAAGTTCCAAAACATGTATAGACTTCATATTTTGGGTAAATGAGCGTTTTTTTAGAAAGATATTTTGCCTCCAGCAAAAAAGGCTAATATTGGGAACCTACACTGGAGAACGCAGGAATCGGGAACATTACCTCAGCATCAAGCCTGCGCGCTAAACATTAGAGTAACTCCCTAAATGAGCCTTTCTTGTGGAATTTTGTAATTTAAAACAACAGTTTACTATAAACTTTCCAATGCACATCCAGCACAGAATCTAGACAGAAAATGATCAGACTGGAATGTTTCCATTTATTGTCTGGCTCTTTAGCTCAGTTGGTTAGCGAGTGGTGCCAATAAAAGCCAAGGTCATAGGTTCAATCCCTGTCATTTTACGTTATTGTGGTATTAAAGGCAAACAGCCTTTCTTAGGGAAATGACGCAGTTTTAATAAATTAAAACTATTTGAGATTGTAATCAGTTTTTCAACTTCAAAAATTTACAATTCATAATATAAAGCACATTAAATGACAGTGGATCAAGTCAATTTAGTTCTTTTATTATTACCCCAGAAAGTGTGTTATCAAAAAGGGTGCTGGGCATACCCTTTTTTTGCCCCAGTCATAGGGTTAGTGCCCACTAATTTTCTCAAAATGCAATGTTAACAACCCACACCGTTCCACCGAGATTTGAACTCGGATCACTGAGAGTCCAGAGTGCTAACCATTACACCATGAACCAAAAATGACATGCTCAAAGAATGTCATTTCTGCTTCTTTTTACAATCCTTATAAAAATTTTTTTTAAAGGAAAAATTAGTTATTGTTTGATGTATCCACCTGTTCTTTAGATTTTCTTCAATGCAAAAATTCTCAATTACAAGCCCCCCAATGGAGAAGTGCAGGTATTTTCCCCCTACCCCCCTCGCATGCTAAAAAGAGCGCTCTACCACCACTTGAGCTAATTCCCCCACAACCTTTGTCTATAAATTCTTCTAAGGGCAATCTTCTCAAACATGTTTCCTATAAACATTCCAATGCACATCCAGCACAGAATCTAGACAAAAAAGAAATATAGATCAGACTGGAATGTTTCCATGAGTTTTCAGGCTGTTTAGCTCAGTTTTAGTTGTAACAGAAACGCCAAGGTCATAGGTTCGATCCCTGTAATTTAGAAACGTTTTGTGGTATTAAAGGCAAACAGCCTTTCTGAGGGAAATGAAAAGAAAATTACAACAATAAAAATTCAATTCAAATTAAAAATATTAGATTGTAATGAGTTTTTCAACTTTAACCTAAAAATTACAATTCATAATATGAAGCACATTAGAAAATGAGGTGGAACATTTTCTAACATTAGTCCGTTTTACTATTACTGAAATGTTTATCAAAAAGCGTTATGTTTGGGTTATACGCGTCACGTTTTTTTTTTTTTGCCCAAGCAGTTATCATATCAGTGGTTAGTGCCCACTAATTTTCACAAAATCTATGTTAACACCCACCACAGGCTCCACCGAAATTTGAAAGACGGATCACTGGATTAGAGTCTTTCTTCAGTGCTAACCATCACACCATGGAACCATGAAACAAACATTTCTCAAGAATGTCATTTCTGATTCACTTTTGTTGGTCCTTATAATAAAAGCTTTTCTCTCCTCATCCCTTTTTTTTTCCATGTTTTCTGTTGTTTTTGTTCATTTTAAATCAAAAGTTAGTTATTGTTTGATGTATCCCCCTGTTCTTTAGATTTTCTTCTAATTTGAGAAACAGGTATTAGTTGTAACTTAGTTATATATTTATTATGTAGTGGACAAACAAAACATACATATACGTGGTTTTAACCTGCTATATATATATATATATAGCTCTATATATATATATATAGATAGATCAGATGAATACATTGGGAAGGGAAAATACAGATGATAAAAAAAAGCCCCAGAATATGCTCCTAAAGAAGCACAATTTACGAACCTAAAAAAGCACATTTATATATGACAACATAGACACAGACATGATCACGGTTTTTGGACCAGCTGCTACTTAAAGACCAACAGGGATTTTGCAAGCTTGAAAATGGGTTCTTCAGCCCAGCTAGCTCAGTTGGTGGAGCATGAGACTCTTAATCTCAGGGTCGTGGATTTGAGCCCCACGTTGGTTGAGTGTTTTTTTTATTAAGTTGAAAGCCAATCATTGCCAAATGGATTGACAGCGATGATTATTTCTTACTGCTTATTGACCTTACAAATTTCCTTGCATACATCCGAGTTATTTCTTTGTGCACAATAAGCAGAGCAAAAAGAAATGAAGACAACTATATTCTTACACTACTTCTGTATGTAACACGACAAATGAAGCACCTGTAAAAACTGCAATTTCCCTCCTGGGATTAACAAAGTATTCTGATTTAGTGTGCGATCGAACCACCAGCATCTTGTTTAATAGCCGAATGTGCTTCCACAGAACCAACCTGGCTGGCTTTCTTTTAATTGGGTTGATTCAATTTCCTCCCACAGTCCTAAAATATGGATCAAGGTAAAGTGAATGCTCCAAATTGCCCCATATAGAGTGTGTTTGAGTGTGTCTATATGTGTGTGAGTGAGTACCTGGCGATAGACTGGCGTCCTGTCCTGGGTGTAACTTGAAACAACAACATGAACATGAATTGTGTTGTAAAATGTGTTTAAAACTTGCTAGACATAAAAAAAAATTATCAAATTTTTACAGTCTGCAGACTATGAGCTTTCACATGAAATCCACATCTTTGTGTCCATCATTAATGTATCGAGGAACATTTTTTACTTTGTACAGTAACAAAAAGTAGTAAATTTGATCCAGTATTCAGTGACAACTAAATCCAGCAACAACAAAAAGTCTCTACATTGTAATTTATTTAGAAAAGCATCAGCATCAAAGTAAATCTATTGTTTTAAATGTTAAATATTCAGTGACTTCTTTTACATACATCAGAAAAACACCACCTATCAGTAATCAAGTGCATCCTCTGTTATGGTCTCTGGATTATCCCACACACGAAGCTCTGGCACCAGGTGCCATTGAAGTTACAGAGCTGTTGTGTTTGGGTCTTTTATCCTGGAGATCCTAATCAGGGCTAACGTGCACCAGCTGCAGCTTCCTTATTTAAGGAGCTGCTCTGTGGTTGGCAGCCTTGATTTTGCGGCCATATGGTTGACACTTGGTGGTGTATGACTGTGCCCGTTTAGAGGGGTCAGCCGTGGTACCGTCAGGAGACGGGAGGTATTTCAGCTCTTTGTTAAGCAGGAAAAGTATTTTACCCTAGGAGTTGCTGGGACCTCTGTAAATTAAGGCCTACACTTCAGCAATATGTCATATGGGACCCGAGCCTGCATGGTGCTCCCTTGAGTGGTAATCCTGCTAAGTGCTCAGCTCTGACTCAGCAGCCCCAGGTTTGAGACCAGGTGACTAAAATATATCAATTTGTGTTTTCCCTTTTGTCTAATTGCTGTCTTCCCCTCTTCCTGGAAAACAGGTCCACCTCTTGAGTGGAGAAACTGCATTTGTTGGCTTAATCTGTGTTAACTCCCCAGTGGCACAGCAGTAACCCTCTGGTTTAGGAATTGGTAGCCCAGGGTTCTAATCCACTCCTATGTTTGGATAAGTTTTCAGTTATGTTCATAGCTTTCGGTTTGCTATAACTGTAATACCTTGGATAATGCGTTAACCCAACCCTTTAGCTCCGCTATATCTTGAGAACACGTGGTCAGAAGTGTTCACCTGCTGCAGATCTTCAATGGCCCTGGGTGGCTGATGCAGCGTGAAGTGGTCAGACATTTCACAGAGATCTTCCAGTGCCCTATCTGCGGCCCATTGCTGCACGAAGTGGTCAGATGTTTGTCTGCAATCTTCGGGCAACCTGTTAGCGTCCCACTCTCAAAATTTCTTCAGTCCAATACAGCTCGTCTAATGGGTTGGGAAAAACCTGTGGTTTTTTTGCATGTCGTCTAATGGGTATGTTCAGGCATAGGGAAAGAGACTGTACTGTAAGTCCGTGCCAGCGCATTTCACCTGTTTATTTTGGATGGAACAGAAGAAAAAAAAATGCTACTTACATTTTAGACCCCAAAAAGGCCCTATAACATAACATATAACAAAGCTATTGAAAAAATAATTGCAAAATAAGTGGAAAACTTTCCAAAACACATTGGTATGAATTCTGCATTTATTATGTGCGCACTTGCCACCAGTAGCAGTTCATGTTCAATGTTTGTAAATTAAAAAAATACTTTTTATAATAGCAAAATATGCAGGTGAAATGCAGCACAAATGCAGCAGGTGTTTGTGTGCAAATGTGCATTCCAAATGTGTGATATGCATAGCATTAGCAATTGAGAACACTTTGACAATAGAAATGCATCCACACATCTGCATGCATTAGAAAAAATAAATATTTACTGACTTATTTTTTACACACTTTTTAACACACAAATAACAAATTAAGTCTTACAAGATACAAAATCACATAATGAACCCTCCACATGCTTTTGAAATAAATACAATTAAACAAAATATACATACGTAAAATGGCTGAATTACAAATACAATACAAAAGAGTTGTTGCCTTAAACAACTTTCTTACACATATAAATGCCTTTATTTTTTGGTTCTCACATTTTTGTGATCATGCCTTTCTTTTCATTCTACTTTCCTTCCATCATATCTAAGATGTTCTCAAGGTCCTCATCTACACTCTCTATGACTGTACTTGCTGTGCTGAGTGATGTCTCTTCTCTTGAACACGCTTTTTGGACTGTGGTTAAATTGCGCCAGCTACTTTCTGGCACTGTGTCCTTTGGGTCAGCAGACACACCTTCTTTGTATCCTGGAGATCCTAATCAGGGCTAATGTGCACCAGCTGCAGCTTCCTCATTTAAGGAGCTGCTCTGTGGCTGGTAAGTATGGCAGCCATGATTTTGCCACCATATGGTTGCTAATTGGTAGTGTAGTGTAGGGTTAGTTGGTACGACTGGGCCCGTTTAGAGGGGTCAGCTGTGGTACCGTCAGGAGACGGGAGGTATTTCAGCTTTTTGTTAAGCAGGAAAAGTATTTTACCCTAGGAGTTTCTGGGACCTCTGTAAAATAAGGCCTACACTTCAGCAATGTGTCATATGGGACCTGAGCCTGCATGGTGCTCCCTTCAGTAGTAATCCTGCTAAGTGCTCAGCTCTGACTCAGCAGCTCCAGGTGACTAAAAAAATATCAATTTGTCTTTTTTCCTTTTGTTTAATTGCTGTCTTCCTCTAAGTTTTTAGATGCAGTGTGGGAAGCAGGTCCACCTCTTGAAGGGAGACACTGCATTTTTGTCCTGCTCTTAAGTCGTGGAGCCTGGTTGACTCAACCGAGTTAACTCCTCAGTGGCACAGCAGTAGCCCTCTGGTTTAGGAATTGGTAGGCCGGGATTCTAATCCACCCCTTTACGTTTGAATAACTTTTCAGTTACGTTCATAGCTTTCGGTTCGCTGTAACTGTAATACCTTGCATAATGCGTTAATCCGACCCTTTAGTTCCGCTATATCTTGAGAACACGTGCAGATGTTCACCTGCTGCAGATCTTCGATGGCCCCATTAGTGGCCCATGTCGGCTGCTGCACGAAGTGGTCAGATGTTTGTCCGCAATCTTCGGGCAACCTGTTAGCGTCCCACTCAAAATTTCTTTGGTCCAATACAGCTCGTCTAATGGGTTGGAAAATCCTGTGGGTTGCATGTCTTCTCCAGCCTGATTGCTGTACAAATCTGTGATCAGGAAAATGACGAAAAAAAACTGTGGTACAATATAAACACATTAAATTAAAGTTCATTGATTTACCTTTAACACTAGAAGGGCTAAAGCCGCATACTTTTAGGCCATGTGCGTGTCAATCCCTGCCCGATTTATACACCACTGTAGAGAATTCTGATGTCTTCTTGGGATGTCCCCATTTTGCTGGAGGGGGAATCTCCTGTCTAACTTTATTCATGGTGCCGGGCAGAGTTGTATTGTGGTCCAGCAGTCTGTTGGCCAGTGCCAAGGATGTGAAATAGTTGTCCATTGTGATGGTTTTTCGTTTACCCAAAAATGGCTCTATGAGTTGCATGAGAACATTCTCGGCCACTCTTTCTCCCTTTGGACGACTGGGGTCCTTTCCTAAATATGGAATGGTGTTGCACATATACTTTGTCTTCAAGTCAGCTGCAAACCTGAACTTTATGCCAAATTTATCAGGCTTTATTCGCTGCAGAAATGGACAGCAAACCTTGGTGGGAAAAAGTTTTTATCGACACGACATCGATGGCACGCAACTCAGCTGGCAGTTGTGTACAAAATGTTGCCAGATGTCAGAAATTGCAGCAAATCTGTCCATCTTCAGGCGTTCAGTGCGGATGTCCTTATGGTCAAAACAGCGATATCGCATAATGTCTTTGAAGCAGTCACGGGACATTGTTTCCTTCATTGCAGGCATACAATACTTTTGTGACCTGCAGGCATACAATACTTTTGTGACCAGCAGCATTGGTCCAATTTGGCTATCGCTCAAAAATACAGAACTGCTATGAATGCCATTAGATCACCGACACTAAGGCTCCAGCAGTCGTTTGTTATATGGGCTTCATGTACTGTGCAGGCAGTGATGGTTGTAAACATGTCTATGCTGAATAAGCAGAGAAAGCTTTGAAGTTTACTCGTCGCTCTACGCTTCACGAAAAAACGAAAAGGTGCTTATTACATAGTGCTTTTTCTTTCTACTGTACTAAGTAACAAAATCAGTTTAAATTAAATAAAATCACAATTAAACAATAACAAAATTATTACAATACCATGGCATGCTCAGTAGGTCCTGTTTTCTCTTGAAACATAACATCTCTTCTGAGTTCAGTCAGAGGATGGCATTTAGCATCCACCGTCGTCCAAACTGTCCCATCCTTTGCTTTTATGCCTGGTGCGGTGGTCTCTGCTACAAAAAGTTTCTTTCTGGGAGGGCTGGGTTGCTCTTCAGATAATTTATCACTATCCAATTCTGTGTCGGAATCATCCACTATATAAAAGGAAAGCTCCGCTCCACCGTCTGAGTCGCATTCATCCATAGCAGTCAGTAACTGCAAGGCTTGCAGTACAGTGAGGGTTCTTTTCTCAGCCATTTCTTCTCCATGTGCTCCAAACAGTATAGCAGCAAAAAGTTATGTGATGACACCATTTCTGCGTCTGCTTAAATTAGAAATTATCTCAGCAAAAAACATTTGAACAGGTGTGAAATAGTTTGCGTCACAGGTGCAGCAGGTTGTGTGCAAACGTGCATTCCAAATGTGTAATATGCATAGCATTAGCATTTGAGAACACTTTGACAATAGAAATGCATCCACACATCTGCATGCATTAGAAAAAATAAATATTTATGAACTTCTGTTTGCGTCCCAGTCAATCAGCGAATATGTTTGAATGTCACGTAAAAATATATTGAAAGAAAACTCCGTTCCAAAACACCTTGCCATAAATTCTGCCAACATTGCAATAGTTGCTACCAACTGACATCTACATTCTAATATTAAATACTTTATATATGCATGTTCAGGCATCTTGCATATGTGTGTCAGAGACTGTACTGTAAGTCCGTGCCAGCGCATTTCACCTGTTTATTTTGGATGGAACAGAAGAAAAAATGCTACTTACATTTTAGACCCCAAAAAGGCCCTATAGCATATAACAAAGCCATTGAAAAAATAATGGCAAAATATGTGGAAAACTTTCCAAAACACATTGCCATGAATTCTGCATTTATTGTGTGCGCACTTGCCACCAGTAGCAGTTCATGTTCAATGCAACCAAAAGTTTTTATATCAATAGCTGCTAACACCCTAAATTAAAAAAATACTTTTTATAATAGCAAAATATAATGTCTCAACAGGAGCTATTGTTTTCATAGATTAACAGGTGAAAATTAGTTTGCAGCACAAATGCAGCAGGTTGTTTGTGTGCAAATGTGCATTCCAAATGTGTGATATGCATAGCATTAGCAATTGAGAACACTTTGACAATAGAAATGCATCCACACATCTGCATGCATTAGAAAAAATAAATATTTACTGACTTATTTTTTTACACACTTTTTAACACACAAATAACAAATTAGGTCTTACAAGATACAAAATCACATAATGAACCCTCCACATGCTTTTGAAATAAATACAATTAAACAAAATCTACACACGTAAAATGGCTGAAATACAAATACAGAACAAAAGATTTGTTGCCTTAAACAGCTTTCTTACACATAAATGCCTTAATTTTTTGGTTCTCACATTTTTGGGGTCATGTCTTTTCTTTTCATTCTTCTCTCCTTCCATCATATCTAAGATGTTCTCAAGGTCCTCATCTACACTCTCTATGACATCACTCAGCACAGCAAGTACAGTCTCTTCTCTTGAACATGCTTTTTGGACTGTGGTTAAATTGCGCCAGCTACTTTCTGGCACTGTGTCCTTTGGGTCAGCGGACACACCTTCTTTGTTAATCAGCTGAATAGAGACAACTCTTCCAAAGCGACATACAATTTCAGCTTTCTCATACTCCAGCGGCTGCCTTACTAAATCAATATTTGGCAACTTTGTGCTGCTAAATGTGAGCATAGAACATACTACTGCATCCGAAAAGTTAAATACATGCCGATCCCCATTTCCATCCACAACTGACAGTTTTCCCTGAACCTCGGTTTCAACTTTAGTATTTTTTACAAAAACACAAGTGCTGACAACGTGTCATGAAAGTTTCTGGATTCACAGAATCTAGTGCATGCCTTTTTGGATATCAGTGTGAAGGAAAATATGATTTTACTATGTATGAGTGATTCATCTTAACCATTTGTGTTTGCATATAACTATGAAGAAACTTCTACAGTTTTTATGTCTTATTATGATATCTTATTATGATATGATTACACTAAGTCATGTTGACATTTAGTAGGGTCAGTGCTAGACATCAGTCTGCTGTTTAACCATTGCAATAAAACCACATAGACAGAACTGAGATCCACGTCCGCACTATTCAGACATTGTTTGTAAAACAAGCTATTGAAGGTCGCAGAGAAGATTTCAGCAAATGCTCTGCACGCATAATATAAATAGTGAGGCTCTCTGATAACTTGTCAGAGAGTGGGCTAGGATTTTCCTTACGCTCTCTCTCTTTCGCTTTGTCTTTCTTAAATAAACATCACTTCTTTTAATATGCATTGTCTCACAAGAATATTATTTCCACCACAGAAATTGGCGTTGTTGGCAGGATCAGCGAGGATCGCCGCGGCAGCACCGACTGAAACCCACTGAGGATGCTCCTTAGTCTTAGACTAAGCTGGAAAACGGGAACCCCACGAGGGGAAAGTACCACCAAAGTGAGGTGCAGTCGGAGCTCCGCGTGTGATTCCCGCCTGATTCTCAAAAGAACAAGTGGTGGACATTCTGAGTAAGTAAATCTTATATCCACTCAAGAAAGGTGTCGGAGTGACTTTCAGAGTATAGTTCAGGGGAACTATTAGTAGTTGGACGGGGATCCAACCCAAAAATACGGGATCGAGGATCCTAAGCACGTCTAGGACGTGATGTTTCAGAAGCCTAACTGGGAAATTGGCCGTTCTTGTAGACGTACATTAACGTAAGGTCTGGCCCACTGAAACACTCTTTAGGAGACACTTTCTTGAAGTTCTTTTTCATGGATCTAAATTGTGAGACAAAACAAGGTATTGAAAGAACTGATTAAACTTTCTATATTAGATCTGTCATAAAATAAGTGTAAAATAAAGGTAAATCATAGAGTAAAAATATAATATAATGTTATATAATATAATAAGACAGAGTAAATATCAAACAATAAAAATATGGAGATAGCAACCCGTTGCTATCCCCGAGAGCTCTGATTCTCAAAGATCCATCTTCGGTTTATATACCTTAGGAGGGCTGTCCTTTTCCTATGTATGTGCATAAACAGTCCTTTGTCTTGGAGAGACCATTCTCTTAAACATCTCCACCATCTGGTCCTTCTTCCTGCCTTCTTCCTGCCTTCTCCTAGGGCATGAACTTAAGACCTGTTTCTATTGACTGTCCCATTGTTCAAAACTTCTGCTGATCATGCAACAGGACATTTAGACTCTTTCCCATGCTCATTCATCACATAGTCAGTTCATCTGTTCCATGAACTATTCAACTCATTATGAATTACAATGTATTACTCCTAAATGTTATACAAAACCTTACAATTCCCCCCTTTCACACCTTCTAAAGGTGTGAACTACCTTAATACATACTACTAATCAATAATACATTGGTACTATATAAACATATTTATAACGTGGTGTAATCCTAATGTTAGTGTACGGATGGTGCTGAGGTTACTTCATTCCTCTGAAAAGACTGTGTCTCTTAGAGGTTCTTCTGTTCCTCCCCGTGGTCCATTGCATATCAGTACATTTCTAAACAATTAACATAATATTTCCTTGTGGTGTATGCTTTTCTGAAAATGTGCGGTGTGTGTCACAGAGCATAATTGTTGGTTTTCTTGGTCTTGGAGACCGTCCATGTCTCCTACCAGACCATTCCTCGTCTGTGGTCTTCGCTCTGGGCCCGAAACTTATGTCTATGTAACCGTATTTCGCTATAGGAAAGGAAAACAAAAATAAATTTTAGTACAGGTTTTACAGTTGAATAATCAATAACTTGCCTTTTTGGCTTGATGAGTCAACTTACCTAGTACAAATTTTCAAAAGTATCTGGCTCATTCATGTCTAATAATGCCTGTTTTCTTTAGTGAACGCCTTCTGTATAATTTTATCAACCATGTTTCTAATACATGGTATACAGCAACAACCACACACTGCTACTTTTGCTATTGAAATCATTACTGATGTTGCTAAACTGATAATTATTGTCTTCCAGCTACCAAACATTTTATCCATCCATGCATTAAATTGATTATTAATACCACTGTTTTCCTTTAATTCTTTACTTAGTGAGGTTAACCCTTGCAAGGCTCTAGTAATTGATCCATCAGGGCTTGTGTTATTTGGGATAAAAGTGCAACATTGTTCCCCGAACATTTTACAAACTCCCCCTTTTTCAGCTAATAAGAAATCTAAGGCTATTCTATTTTGCCATGCCATTAAACTAGTTTTATCTAATTGTTCATGAATCCCTGTCACCGCGTCTCTGGTATAATTTACAAATCTCTGTTGGTTATAGAAAATGTAATTAATCCAGTCCACATTTTTATTAATTGTTACCCACCAAAAAATAATACTCTCAAATCCAGCTGCAATCTGGTCTCGTGCCTTAAACTCATCAGGAACTCCCCTAGGAACTCCTATGACATCAATATACACATGAGGATCAAATGACCCGCTTGGCAAAGTGACCCCTCTCTTACTCCTTTTACTCACCTCGTTTGTTTCTTTAATACTGGCTATACTGATTGGTACAACCAACTGAATCAGAGCACATTTCCCACTCCATTCTTCAGGAAGCATGCTCCTCAAGACAGTCGGTTTGCACATCCACCAGATGTCACTACGTCCTTGCGTGTGTACAAACAGGCTGGAGTCATAACCACTGGTTGAGACGGATATGTTCACATATTCCTTACACCATGAATTGTACAATTCGCCCACCTCTACCCTGTTTTTGTTCGTGCTTTTCCTCTCAAAACAGGTATAGTTACCTTTTTTGGGCAAGTACCTCGGTGGTGTAGATCTTCCACTATTTGTTGGAAACAGGAAATTGACTGTGCTGCAGTTGGGACCTATTTTATTAGTAAAGAGTGAGAGAACACACTTTAACCCAGGTTCATCATTTTTTATATTCAATGGAAATGGCACAGAGAACAGATTGGGGCGAGGATTAGAGCATACAAGGCAATTTGATTTTTTTATACTTTGGACTGAATATATCATCCATTTTAACCATAAATTATCTTCTACAAATCCTGTTTCTATTGCTATAGTTTCTGTCAGTTCAGTGATATTTAATAAGGTCACTAATTCACTACTTTTCCCTTCATTTTTTCCACACTCCACCCTTAATGTTGTCCATTTTTGTTTTGAACTTTTGCAACCATGATTTCCTATTACTAGAGTATAATTTGAACATATTACACTTTCATCTATTGTCAATACCCACGTTTCTCGTTTTCTCTGATCTTTAGTTAAACCCATTTTATTATTTTTCCGATCTAATAGTTTACAGGAGGATGTCCATGCTGGATATGACCATGCTATATCATTCCCCTTACTACCTGGATATTTCCCTTCCTCCATGACTGTTTTTGTTAAGCACCCAAATACCTCACCGTCTTCTAAGTCTATGCTTAACGAACTTGTAGTAAAAGTAAATAAATTATCTTCCCCTTTTTCTAGCCAGATGGTCTGTTTTGATGATAACTGTGATGTTGTTAACCCTATACCATAGTATAGGGTCAACAAAGAAATCCAAATCATTTTTAGCTGAGTGTGAATTTACTGAATTGTTTAAAATTTTTACTCAGCTCCTTTTAATTGATCTCTAATTTCCTCCAATTTACGTGAAGGCTCAGGAGCGGGTGTACAATGTGTAAGATGGTGCCAGGCTGCCCCTTTTTTACCTTTAACTTTGACCGCATATGAGGTTACCTCTGCTACTTCATACGGTCCGGACCATCTAGGATCAGCCCACTTTCTCTTGTGGACTTTTATCCTCACCCAGCTTCCTGGAGTAATGGGGCTTTGATCTGTCCCGTCAGCGTCAAGTTCAATCCCCCTTTTTTCGGTGGCCACCTTTTCAGCTGTTTTTACCTGTAAGGAGAGAACTTCAATAAGGTTATTCAATGCCTTCATATATTCAGCTTCTTCCACTTTCCAAATATCTAAAGTTGGGCCATATCCACTGTCTCTTGGAGGTCCAGGCATCCTCCTACCTGTAAGAAGTTCATGTGGGGTTAAATGAGTTTGATTAGATGGTGAAGTTCTCATGGACATTAATGCAAGTGGTAGTGCATCTACCCAATTTATTTTAGTACCATAACAAATTTTTGCAATTTTTCTTTTCAAAGTCTGATTAGCTCTCTCAACTATCCCTTGACTTACTGGATGAAAAACTGCACCAAACCTATGCTCGATTCCCAAGTACTTTTCTACTTCATCCAAAGCTTTGGCTGTGAAGTGTGACCCATTGTCTGATCTAATTACTCTAGGTACTCCATATCTTCGTATTAGTTCAGATTTTAACCACTTAATAACTGTTTTTGCATCCTCTTTCTTAGCAGGTATAGCCTCAATCCAACGAGTATACCTGTCCATCATCACCAAGATGTACCTATAACCCCTCACTACCTTGTCTTCACCCATATCTGTGTAATCAATACAAATTTCTTTAAAAGGTGCATCTGGAACAGGGAAATGTCCCATAGGTTTTGTAAGCACCTTCTTGTTGTTGAACTTTCCACATGTATCACATTCAGTGATATAATTATCAACTAAATCTTTCATGTATGGGTGCCACCAATGAAGACTAATTGTATCCAGCGTCCGATTCTTTCCTATATGTGATGGTTCATGTGCCTGTCTAATAAGGGAGGTACACAATTTAGCTGGAGCTACAATTCTTCCATCATGTGCTCTCCACAATCCATTGTTCTGTGTAGCCCCCTTATCTAACCATTGTTGTTGTTCATATGGACCTGCCTCTGCCTGTAATTGTACTATGTGTTGTTCCTTTAACTCCTTATGTGTTTCCATTGAAATGCAGACCATCTGTTTCTTGTACCCTCCTTCCTGTTTCGCAGCTTGATCCGCTGCATCATTTCCTCTAGCAATAGCACAGTCTAACTTAGAGTGACCTTTGCATTTTATTACCGCTACCTTCCTTGGTAATTTAACTACTTCTAACAACTTCTTTAGCCCTTCCATATGTCTTACTGGAGTATTCTGTGAGGTGACAAAACCTCTTCTCTGCCATTGTGGTCCATCTATGTGAACAGCAGTATAACCATAAGCCGAGTCTGTGTAAATGTTTACTGCTTTCCCCTTGCTTAGTTCCATTGCTCTAATCAAAGCCCACAACTCTGCTAATTGAGCTGATGCTGGTTGAGGTAATATTTGTGCTTCAATTGTGTGATGTGTTTGTGGGTCGACCTGTTGAACTACTGCATATGAAGCTACATTTCCTGTATCTCCTTTGTAACAACATCCATCCGTAAACAATGTCCAATCTACCTTTGTCAAGGGTTGAGATTGCAAATCCTCCCTTATTTTTGAATCTCGTTCTGCATTGTACTCACAGTCATGGCTACTTGTATGTTCTTTTGGCATTAAATTTGCCATATTTGTTTTACAATTTGGTGCATATGTGATGTGTGGTTGTGTAAGTGTATCACTAATCCTCATCTTCCTAGAAGTAGACAGGGTAAATGCAGTTGACGTGAGGAACGCGGTTACTCCATGATCAGTATTAATGACCAATGGATGACACATGACCATATGTGCCGTTTTTTCAACTGCAGCTGCTAGGGCCGCCATTGCTCTTGTACATGTAGTTTGCCCTCGTTCTATCAAATCTAATCGAAAACTCTGATACATCAATACATGTCTTTCTCCTCCCCCCTTTTGAAACAGAACAGCGTTTACAACGCCGTTCGTTTCATTAACATCCAAGTAAAATGGTTTATCATAATCTGGTATTGCTAAATTGGTGGCCTGTGCCAAACTCTGCTTTGTAGCAATAAAAGCTTGTTCAGCTCCTACATTCCATGTCAACTGTGTAGTAAGGTTTCTGCTACCTTTTTCTAAAATCAAATCACGAAGAGGCTGAGTGAGATTGACATAATTCGGAACATAATGTCTGCTGTACCCAGTCAACCCCAAAAACTGCATCATTTGCTGCACAGTAGAAGGCTTTGGGTAGCTTAAAATTGTCTGTTGCTGTATTGACGTTATGCCTTGTGAGTGTGCTGACACTCTCCGGCCCAAAAAAATTGTCTTCGGGCTATCTGTAATTTCTCCCGCTTTACCTTATATCCCTTCTCAGTACTCTATGTAACAATGCACTTGTTGCTGTTAAGCATTGTTCTGCTGTGACATCAGTAAGTCATCCACATATTGTATTAGTACCGTGTTATCTGGTAGTTGTAGGTCACTGAGGTCCTGTTTCAGAGCTCTATTAAAAGCCCTGGACTCTCCTTATACCCCTGTGGTAATCTGGTGTAAGTGTATTTCTGTCCCATATACATGAAACTAAACATAGGTTGACTTTGTTTATTCAATGGCAGGCAGTAAAATGCATTACCCAAGTCTAAAACTGAGAAATATTTATGATCTGGATGTAGGTTGTTTAGTGCAGTGTATGGGTCTGGCACAGGAATGTTATCTGCTAAAGTGATCTTATTAATTTCCCTCAAATCGTGTACCATCCTCCAGGCTTTATCTGCTTTTGGTACTGGGAGGATGGGTGTGTTCCATTCAGATTGCGTGTGTGTTTAATACACCTGCTTGCAAAAGACCCTCAATTGTGTCTTTTATGCCTTCTATTTGTACATGTTTTAACGGGTATTGCGGTCGCCATACTGGTAGTTGGTCTGAACCTATCCGTATTGTAACTTCATGCTGTGCTGCAAAACCTACATCATATGGCCCTTTTGTCCATACTTTTTCCGGAACCCGATCCAGCATATCTTGCGCATTCTCATGATCAGTTAACTCCCTACCATGGTCTCTAGTTAATGGTTGTTCTTCCATTATACCAGAGTCTCTACATGTTATCTCAATTTTCCACATCTGTCCGTCTGTGGAGCGTTTTAAGTCCTTGTGTTCCTTTGTATCCATCCATCTTTGGTTTATTGCACGAGTCATCATTTCCCCTAACGACCTTGCTTCATGTCCACTGTGTATAGCTAACGTGACATGTGGTGTATATTGTTGTTTATTGCCTAACTCATACCATAATTCTTGCTCTTTATCTAATTTACAATGTGCAGCAACCCTTCAGGTCCTACATATATGTTTTGTATACATACAGAGTCTCTTTTTCCCTCCATTTCAATTTCCCATGCCTGTTGATATTCCTCATCTGACTCAGTTAAATAATTAAATGTAACATGTAATGGATCCAAAACCGGACCATATGGACTTAAAGTTTGGATCCATGGTTTCCATTTCAGAAATGCCCTTTGTATATGAGGAGTGTCAACTGTTGGGCTTGTCAGTCTCAGCCAGTATACAAGGGTACGGTCGTTATTAACAGTACTAGGTGTCGGGGCCGAAAACATCACATATGGTAGATCGTCTGTATTTGCTATTTGAAATATCATCCCTTTTTCCGTACAACTTATTTTTGCATTTAATTTTGTCAACAAGTCTCTACCCATTAAATTAACTGGACAATTTGGTGCGTATAGATATTGATGTTCTAACGTTCTACCTCCAATCTTAGTCACCAAAGGTTGTGTGTAAAAATTTGTATTTACTGTCCCAGAATATCCTACTGTTTTCATTGCAGAGGAGGACAATGATACTTTTAAATGTTTATTTAAACATGATACTGTTGCCCCAGTATCGACCATTAATGTAGTCTTTTGTCCTCCTATGGTGCAGGAAACCTTTGGCTCTATTTTTTGGGGTATTACCCATTCTGCACCCTGATATTCTGGGCTTTGTCAATATGAATTTTGATGCCACTGCACTGGTGGTATCTGTGAGGGATTTGGAACTACTGGTGCCTGAGTTTGTTGTACTGGTTGTTGTATTGATTGTGACGGGCCTTGTACTTGTGTAGGCATTATTTGTGGTTGATAATATTGTGGCTGCTGTTGTATTCCTGGAGGTTGCTGTCTGTATGGGCAATTTTTCGCCATGTGTCCAAACTGATTACAGTTAAAACAACCCCGGGCTTGTACCATTGTCCCTCTAGGTGCTCCCCCTCTACTTCCTCTATTTGGCCTTTGCCCATTCCTTACTCCCCCCCTGCCCCAAACATATGGAGATCCCGGATAAGGAGTAAGGTCAACCCCTGTCTGTGGATAATTTACCCCATGTGTTGGGAAGGAATTCCCATCCTGTGTTGTAAATGATTGTGACATTTGTGGCTGTGTAAACATAGGCTGGGGAAGAATTTGCTGACCAGTTGACTGGGATGACTGAACAATCAACTGCGTATTTGTTTTATCCTTCCTGTCTTTATTCTCCTTTTCCACTTGTAGTTTAAGTAAGCATTTAGTCAGTTCTTTTATGTCGTCATCCTTTTTATTTTGTGTCTGTCTAAATTTTAATTCATAGTGTGTTATGGTCTTCTCCCACTGTTCGTAAGGCATAACATCTATTTCTACTACATCATCTAATTTAAGCTGTACTGACTCTGGTAATGCCTTTACCACTTGCTGTCTCCACAACATTTCTGTTGCTGCAGACTTATCATGTCGTTCTCCTGTTGCCTCCAGCCATAAATCACTACACTTTCTTAAAAAAGTCACCATGTCTTCATCCTCCTCTTTTTTCAAGGCTACTAAAGATGTCAAACTATGAGTTGCTGGGTATAACTCTTTAAGAGTATCCCATAAATCCTTCCTTATGCTTGACAATGGTGTTTCTTGCTTTTCCTTTCGAACTCCTGCTGTTATTTCAATCAATTGTAACTTCCTTTTACCTTCTAATCTAGCTATTATCGCTCTTATATCTCCCAAACACAACTTTTCTCCTGCTGTATATTGTTCAAACTTAGTCACCCACGCTTGTCCACCCTTAGTTAATGGTGGCAATTTAGCTAGTAACCCATCCATATCTCTGTGGCTCCATGGTTTGTAGACCTGTTGTCCAGTTTGTATGGTAATTAAAGGATATTGGGGGATTTCACAACTTTGAGTTTGAGTGAATTCCCGGCTGTCCCTCAGTTTATCACTTTCATCCTCATAAGTTGATAAAAATTCGCCCGAACCATCAATGTCATCAGTCATTGTACCATAAATCAGCCCTTTCTGTACTACCAATCTTACATTTTTGTGATTCAGGAGCTTCCCTTCTTCTTCCTGTTGTTTTTGCAACCTTTTTTCAGCCACTTTATTTCTTAATACTCTCTTTTTAAGTCTTTTTGCTTCTTTCTTAATACCTTCAGATACTTCACTATCACTTTCTTCCTTACAGTCATCACTTTCAGAACTGTGGGTTTTTCTATTCATTAATCTTTTTTCTATTTTTTGATCTCCTGTCATTTCCATGGGGATATGCTGCCTACATGTATATGGCCCTCCAATCTCATTTACCGAGCGTGCAGGAGTGTGTCCCCATTGTGCTTGTGTGTTCCACGTGTCTGATGAATTTATTGGAGATTCAGCTGGTACATTTGTAGATCTATTAGGGTATTGTTGATCTGTGCTTTTTAGTACAACCGTGGAATCCTCTGGATCTGGCTTGTGTTTAATATGTGATTGTAAGTTTGCCACTTGATCCTGTAATTGTTTTATAACCGTTTGTTGGTCTAATTCCTCCGGTATATCTAAAGCACCTCTTTTGATCTCTAAATGTCCACTTTCTATATTCAATACAGGAGTTTGCACTACTGTTTGTGTACAGGCTTGTGGTATCTGAGGATAAATCGGTCTGTACGGTGGTGGGGGTGGTATGGGAGTGGTTAAATCTATGAGGGGATCTGTTGGTGTGTCTAGTTCTAAAGACAGAGCTTTATCACTTTGCACTGGTGAAGTTAAGGTCTCATCCTGTTTTAATGTACTTTGTGTGGATGTTTCAGGTGGAGTCTCTTGCTTTAGTTTATCTTTGGTCTGCCTTTCTAATTCTGCCCTCATATGTGTCAGGAGCAACAGACAACGTGAATTTTGTTTATTCACCTCGTCCAATGTCCTTTTGAGTTTACCAAACCGATATGATCCCCCTTGTTCCCAATCTTTCTCAGCTTTTCTAATTTCACCCTTATAATAATCATATACTTTTGTCCTATCCTCCTGAGTAGGAGCTGGGTCTGAGTTTCCAGGCATCAGACCTCTTAATTGCCATGATGTAAACAATGTTGTTAAATGTTTCTGCACTTTTGGTCTTTTATTTGGTTCTGTTACAGAGGCTATTCTATCCCACACTTTTCCCATAAACTCTTCAGTGTTCATTTTAGTTTGGTTTATTTTTCTTTTACTTAATTACAACACAATCACCCTGTCCAACATGGAACTTAAGTTCCCAATTGATGTCCCTTAATTGACAAAGTTATTAGCCAAGCTTCTACCTTCTCAGGCGGACTAAAAGTCCTTTGTCAATGGTAACAATCAACTGAGCCCTTCTGTTAAGTTCCGCTATACCCAAATATTCTACTCAGTTTCTAGGTCCTAACGACCAAATATATCACCGAGTGGTTTCGTAGCATGAGTATCAGCCACACGGGTTTATATTAGAGCTGAGGATTCATATAATTACACACTTATCCCCTCAGATACACCTTATACACCATATAATTCACAATTTGATGACCATACTATACCTCTTACCGTAATATCTGCTCCAGTGTACAAATGTCGTCACATTTGTCTGAATCAGCAGTAATGTAGGCTAATATGTTATTTGGGATCCCAACATCAACTAAAATACTTAAAAATAATAAAAACTAACCTATTCTTAGAAAGCTCCGGGTGTCCTTTGTTGCCCCTTCCACACTTTCTTTCATCGCCTGAAACTCATCGAGACTATAATGTACAGTTTCTACGTGCCCAGGAAATATAATTAACCAGGGCCAATAGACCTCATAGACAAAACAGTTCTGTTTTCAGCGTATACTAACTAAACTAGAAAGCAAAAAGGTCTCCAAGTTTCCCTCTTTCTGAAGCTTCCTTAACCATCTGAAAAACATAGACACTATAATGTACAGTTTCTACGTGCCCGGGAAATATAATTAACCAGGGCCAATAGACCTCGTAGACAGAACAGTTCCGTTTTCAGCGTATTCTAACCTTAAAAGCTAAAATAAATCTCCATTGGGTCTCCAAGTTTTCCCAATAAACTGCGCGCGTCACACTCTTAAACCATAAAAATATCTAAACTAATCTTAGAAAACAAAAAGGTCGCCTTGTTTCCCTTTTTTCCGGTTTTCTTTTCCCATTAAGGCCAATTACTGCCAGTATACAGTCCCTATCCAACACATGAAATTAACAATGGGGATGAATAAGTCTCCTAGATAAAGGCAGTTCAGTTACTTAATGTTCCCTCTCTAATCTATCCAAAATAATATTAAAGTTCTTACCTGTACTTCTAGTTGTTGTCCTGGAAATAGGAAGAAGTCAGATGTCTGTGTGTGAACCTGTGTAAAGGAGGTGACAGGCCCCTCTGTGCCTCAATGAAGAGCACAAAGGGAGGGGGCTCTGTTCTCCCCCGCTCAATGTGAGTCTACAAACTTTACCAGATGAGTACCAGAAACCAAACTCTAAATCCTAATCCAAACAACAAACACAATATTCATATAATAATATATAATAATAAAATTACTTATTCAGTACAACGCATTTATATACTGTTACGTCTGTTGTGATGCTGAACACACGTTAAGAATTTTGAAAATTATCAATTTTACAGGATTTGATTTAACAGGTTCCTGCTTACCGTATAATCACCACAGCTGTGTATTTAACGAAGTGCGCAGTTTTGCAACAGACAGGCAGTACCAATGTGCATTGTAAATCGCATCCGCTGGTTCTGAAACCGTCAAATCACGTCGGGGTCACCAACTGTTGCGTTCAAATAAGCGGCCAGGAGCCAGCGGATGTTCCCAAAAATATTTAATGCGTAATACTGAAAATACAGAGTAAATATCAAACAATAAAAATATGGAGATAGCAACCCGTTGCTATCCCCGAGAGCCCTGATTCTCAAAGATCCATCTTCGGTTTATATACCTTAGGAGGGCTGTCCTTTTCCTATGTATGTGCATAAACAGTCCTTTGTCTTGGAGAGACCATTCTCTTAAACATCTCCACCATCTGGTCCTTCTTCCTGCCTTCTTCCTGCCTTCTCCTAGGGCATGAACTTAAGACCTGTTTCTATTGACTGTCCCATTGTTCAAAACTTCTGCTGATCATGCAACAGGACATTTAGACTCTTTCCCATGCTCATTCATCACATAGTCAGTTCATCTGTTCCATGAACTATTCAACTCATTATGAATTACAATGTATTACTCCTAAATGTTATACAAAACCTTACATTAATGAAATTTAAGGTAATTCTTAATGTTGGTTTGTGTGTGGTACCACTGTATGTTTAAGTTAGTCTGTTAATTTGTAAATTTTGCCTGGCATATTTGTTGTTTGTGTGGTTTAAGTCTGAGTGTACAGTATGATGTGATGAGTGTAAAAACTTAACCACCATTCATTTTCTACTCTACACCTTTTAACAGCTTATTCTCTAGGAGAATATAGTAAAATTCAGAAGTAATGAAGTAGCATCACCATAAGCAAATGAGAATTTCTAAATAAATGAAATTAACATAAATGATGCATGATACAACAATAAGTTAAGAAACCCTGTGAATTAGAATAAAGTAAAGATAAAAGTAAAATTTAAGCTTAACAATAGAGTGTAAAAGTCAAAATGTTTACTGCTTTAATAAAGCATTCACTCAGTTCAATAATTGTGAGCATGTCAGTGCTTGGAGTTAAACAGTGTGCTCTGAAAATACTCGATGGAGGCTGTGTTTGCTAGAAATTAAATATGGTCAGTGTCTCAGGATCAAGAGAGCTAATCACTGGTCCCTCAGTCTGTCTGTCTGAGCACTGTTTAAAGAACTCAGCCTGACTGAACCTGAACTGCTGCCAGCATTAAGGTCACATGTTGCTCACAATAAATAATAATTAATAAATATATTAAGGTTTTAAAATCATTAAAATAGGGTTAAAGTTTAAATACATAAATAAATAACCTAATAAATTTGGTTATCAAAATAATTGCTTGACAATTCTAAATGAAATAAGTAATTTAAGGATGAGAAATACATACTCCTTACAAGCTCTCTCTGCTCTGCTCTTATCTTTGATTAACACTGTACTTGCATACCTATCTAACAGTGGACATCAGTGTCATTACACATTCACCAACAGTGGACCACTGAGCCAAAAGGGTACATTTTTTAGGTCCCCTCTTTGACGTGCTTTAAATCATGTTAAAATTGTCAAAAGCCATCTGGTGAATTATTTTATTTTTTTATTTTTTTGGCCAAGTGGGGACCTGAAAGTGTGTGTGTGTGTGTTAAAGTGTATAATTGGCAGTGCCCCTGCTGGCTGGAGCAGGGATTTTAACGACTCATTCACACACGTCACTTTTTACACAGCCAGCCTTTCATATGTAAAGTGGCTGTCAAACAGGGTACATAGTGAACAAACCAGTATCTTGAAATACAATTTAGTATTTTTGTAACAAAATATAAAGGCTTAGATTTGGTGAAAAAAATATAATAAAACTTGGTATAAATTGGTCAAAATTTATTTATTTACTCTTTGATTAATTTAAAAAAAAAAAATTATCATTCATTCTTTTGTTAAGTTCCCAAATTTCCTTTGACTAGTTTAAAAAAGCAGTGTTTCAATCCACTTTAAAATGAACACTTGTCCTCCAACTCTATTTATAAGAATGAAGTTAATTTGTTAATTTGCATTAGAGAAAAAAAAGTTATGCAGTTCCGGTACTGCCCCCTCAGCTCCGGTACTGCCACCTCGTAGCGCGACCCAGATACGGCGCGGACTGGCGCGGTCGCATCACGTGACTGCCCCGCAGTGCACGCATCGTGCTCCACAGCTGCGCCTTGCCTCCACGCCGGCGACGCGCTCTGCGTCCGGATCTCGCCACCGGGGGCTTTACAAACCGGACTGGACCCTCAGTCCAGAACTCCTCAGAGTTGCGGAGGGTGCATATGGGCAGAATATGCCCATACAGGTATGATTCGCCCTCATCATCGGACACCTCGATCCTCCGCACAGAGCGCCTCATACCCGTACCTCCACAACCATTCCACATCGGAGTCGCCATACTCCGACCTCACGCTATTCGAGCCACTCCCCCGGCTCCGGGACGGCGGGCTCCGCATAACGGCGCACTCGCCGACACGTCGGCGCGCGCCGCAAGTATGAGGCTATATGGCCCCCCCCCCAAAAAAAAAAAAAAAAAAAAACCTACCTGGGCTCTGGACTCCCCAAATGAATGCCGCGTCTTTCTGTCACAACCATCTACCCGGAGCTAAGCGCGGCTGCGCAGATGAAGCGCAGAGCCGCAGCGCTCCAACACGCACAAGGGAGCCAGGCACGCAGGTAGCACGAACATGAATTTATTAAAGTGTCCAAACACAAAACACACAGGTACATCGAGACGAGTGTAACATGACATCGGACGACGCGCACGGACGACGAGGGACACCGGAACTAAATACACAAACACATCCTATCACATGCACCCCATAACCAAATCAGAACGAGGAACTAATTAACACAAACAACCTGGACTGAACAGCTAATTAACACAACACAATGACACAGAAACACCGAAACCGAAAAACACCCGAATCGAAAAACGGGTGCCCCAGGCACCTGTTACACCCCGCAGCACCATAACGATTTAAGTGTCTAAATCATTCATATTTTTATAAAAATTTAAATCAATTAAAATTCTAGATTTGATCAGTCGGCTAAAAGTCTTGATCACATCAGCATCTGTTTGTGCAATTTAAGTTTTTCCTGCTGATGTAAACCGCCATGTTGCTTTGTCCTAAAATAAAATTCAAGAGTTGACATTTGTATTTATGTTTTTTGACATACTTAAAACCCAGGATAAAAACCTGTGGTGTAAAAATCACATTAAGAGCTTTTAAAACAGCACTTAAAATGATAAATAATGGATGCAGTCTAAAACAGTGTAAAACACGTGAAACACCATTTCTCTCTGGTGACAGAAAGGACACTGGTCATTAAAATCTGGGTTTAAAACAGAAATAAAAGCATTTACCGCAATTATACCGTTGAGGATCCTCCACTGGAGGTCCCCCACCCACTTGGTTAATAGTGGTTTGTACAATGCTCTCATTACCAATGCCTAGTGTTTCTCTCCATGGTGTGTCAGCTCTGTTCTCCAGTTTTTTCTCATTAAGAACAAGAACACTGGCTCTATAGAGGAGTTTCCCCGTGGCTGAGCTCAGGTCCATGCCTTGTTCCTTGTCGTGGTCCAGCAGGGACCCCTGGCAGTCCTCCAACTTAGGGGTGATGGTGGTGTTAGGGAAACGATGCTCCCCTACTGGACTGACCTCCCCTGTTGCACAGCTCTGGAGTAGTGTCTTTTCTCTGGAGTGAGGTCCTCCGCCCGATCCAGACCAGGTCCAGCAGCATTCATTAGGTGGCGCAGGGTGTAGATTCCGGAGGAGATCAGCGTGCTGTGCAATGAAGGGGAGGCGTTGATGTCCAGCTGAGATCCTAAGATGAGGGGTTCCTCTAAGAGCCAGTGTAAAGGCAGATCACCTTTAAAAGTCACGTTATAAAATCCTAAAATCTTAAAAAGCCCACGATAAAAAACAGGCAAGCTGGTGATGTTCAGAGTGGTAATGTTCATAAAAAACAAAGTTCTGTCCAGACCCAGTCCACTCACGGTTTGTAGTATCCTGTATGCCACTGCCCTCCATACAAGATCCTTGGGGACAAAGAGGAGTCTTTGTAAATACTGCTGTCTGAATGCAGTGGTCCTGCTGGCCAGGTGAACCAGTCCTTGTCCTCTGTCATCTTTTGGCAGGTAGAGGACAGCCTGAGGAATCCAGTGCAGTCGGTCCCAGAAGAAATCAACCAGCATTGCCTGTATCTTGGTTAAAATTTTAGGGGGGATCCACACACATTAACTTGTTCCATAGGACAGAGGCAGCGAGGTTGTTAATGACTAGTACCCGTCCCTGGTATGACATCTGAGGTACTAGCCATGTCCATCTATTTAAACGTCCTTTTACTTTTTCAATAATGTAAATGTAAATGTAAAAGTCTGAGAGCTCTAAAACATCCCGAATTAAAAATATGTTGTCAAAAATGGACCTACCAGGCACACAGTACGTCTGGTCAATGTGAACTATCTTCTCCATCAGCTTCCCTAGTCTCGAGGCTAATGTTTTTGAGAGCAGCTCGCAGTCAGTGCACAGTAATGACACGGGGCGCCAGTTCTTCAGCTCAGTCAGGTCTCCCATCTTTGGCAGCAGTGTGAGGATGGCTCTCCGGCTGCTCACAGGGAGCTTTCCTTCCCTCACACTCTCTTTTAGGACGTCCAGCACGTCCTCACCCAGAACTGACCATAGTGCCTTATAAAATTCGACAGTGAGACCATGGATGCCAGGAGTTCTGCCACTGTCCATCCCCTGCAGGGCCTCCTTTACCTCATCCATGGACAGCTCAGCATCTGGTGCTGTGGCAGACTCCTCGCTGATCCTGGCCTGCATCTGCAGAAAGCCCCTTTCTGTGTCCTGTGCCTCGACCTGCTCACTCTCATACAGCTTCGAGAAGAGCTGATTGTATGCCAGCGTATCTCAGCAGGCTCAGAAACGAGATCCCCTGATTCATTTTGCACGGCATGCATAAACCTTTTCTGTCCATTTTTACACTCAAGACCAAAGAAGAACTTAGAAGGAGCATCTAATTCATTCACGTTTTGGAAACGTGAGCGGACCAGTGCCCCCTGTGCTGTGACACCCAGCAGGTCATTGAAGGAGATCTTTTTAGCTTTTAGAATTTTGATATGTTCTTGATCTCCTGTGGTCTCTGCTAGAGTCTGTTGTTTAGTGATCTCAGACTCTAGCTCTTTTAGAGACCTGGTGATTTCACTAGTGAAATTTCGAGTGTACTGCTGGCAGAACATTTTAATCAGTATTTTTGCAATGTCCCACCACTGCTGTAAGGATTTAAAAGACGACTTCCGAGTCTTAAAAACCATCCAAAAATAACTAAAAGACACTTTAAAATGAACATCATTTAAAAGCTCTGTATTAAAATGCCAGTATGCACTTTGGGGCTTTACCTGTGCTTTTCTGATCGTGCATTGGACTATACAATGATCTGTAAAACCAACTGGAGATATAAAACAGTGTATAAAAGTAGATAAATTATGTTTAAAACAATAAAATCGATCAAGTCTGGCTAAAGAGAGTGTATTATCTATAGAATGAGCCCATCTATACTGTCTCTGATTACCGTGTATGTCACGCAATACGTCACACAGATCATGGGTCTCAATGAACTCACACAGCCACCTGCGGGAAGTGTTGTGTGGTTCCATGTGGTTTCTGTCCAGATCGTCAGCAGTGCAGTTAAAATCACCACCCAGTACTAAAATGTCATTAAAATCACAGTTAGAAATCACAGTGCTCAGAGAGTTTAAAAACATCATCATTTCTGCTGCTGCAGTCAGGGCATAAACACAGATAAAAACAAAGGTGTGCTATTCAAAGCAGGCTTGAACTTTCAGCAGTCTCCCGGGTAAAACCTCCTCCACCGTGTAAGAGCATGGGATAAAATAACTGGTAAAAAGTACACCTACCCCACCACTTGTGGTGAAAAGGTGACTTAAAACCGTGAGCCCCTTCCATTCTTTTGCCCAATCTACAGCATTATTAAAATCATTGTGTGTCTCCTGGACAAAAACCATATCCGCTCTCTTCTGTTTTATAAGTTCATAAAACATAGCTCTCTTCTTACAGTCTCTTGCCCCGTTTAAATTTAAAGTTCCTATCTTTATATCACTCATGTTTAAAAAAAAAAAAAGATAGAGAACTATGACTAAGACTGTGAAAAACATTTTAATATTAGAGGGGGTTAACCCGAGTCATCGGTGTGGACTTTGTTCAGTTTGGTCAGAATCTTTTTTAATCTAAAAACCTTGTGTACAGTAAAAGCCCCCTCTCTTCTTAAAAACTTCCTGAGAGCACACAGACCATCCATTGTCAGACAGAGAGCCATCACTGTCTGAATCTCCATCATTACATGTGGGTACCTCTCTTTTGGCCTGTTTGGTCTCATTTACGCACCCCTGCTTCTTCCTTTTACTGGGGACTTTAAAAACAAGTTCTTCCACCATTTCGATATCCTCAGTGACCATTAACTTAGGCATAACAGTTTTTACATTCAACTCTTCACTTTGTCCCTGCTTTACCACCTCGTGCTTTCCACTTCAACACCATATAGACAACTCTTCTGTACGAGATCATGTGTTTCATTTTTTGGCTCATAACGAACTTTTTTATCGGGGACACCACTTTTCCGAATCGGAGAGTTCCTGAATAATACGTTCGTTTTTGAGAAACGGGGGCATGTTGGACAGGATAATCTTTTTAGAAGGGGTACTTAAAGTAGGACCAGAGTCAGCTGACCATTTAAACCGATTCCCTTTTGAATCAGATCATTCGCGATTTCGTTTTTGCGAAAATCACGACCGATCTGTTCACCTGGGACGCCGCGAGCAGATTGCCGCGTCCCACCACCTCCTCCGCCGCCAGACAACAGTCCTCCACACCCGCTCTGCAATCCACTTCGATCGCATGACGGCGAGTGAGAGCCTCGTACACGGCGTCGCTGTACGGAGCCGCCATGCTTCAGCCCACACGCTGAAAGCAGACGCTCCACAGCTTCAAACACGCCTTTACTGCACCTCTCACACACACAAAAACACTAATACACACTAACACACACACACTCACAGCGTAAACCGCTTTAATCGCAATAAACACTAAGAAAAACTCTCTCGCACCACGCTCCGCTCCACCGCTCAATGCCGCGCATGCGCAGAGAGAGAGAGAGAGAGATGTGTGTGTGTGTATATATATATATATATATATATATATATATATATATATATATATATATATATATTTTCCCCATTATTAGTATTGCTATATTTACTTTTTATTCTTGTTTTTTTTTTTTTATTCTTTTTATTAATGCTTTGGCAATATTGTAAACACAGTCATGCCAATAAAAGCCACTTTGAATCTTGACAGAGAGAGAGAGAGGGAGAGAGAGATTTGGAGAAAATATTAAAATCATTTGGGGTACAATTGCAAGATGTGTGATACTGGTGCCATAGAAATCTTCTCACCACACACTAAGTATTTACAGTAAAATAAATAGCAAAAGTATGAGAGAGTAGTTAAAATGTTTTTATTCAGTGACACACAACACTTCTCCTTTCACACATTGCTGACAAAAGACCCAAGGTGTGAATGGGGGAGGGTGGTAGAAATTTACAGTGGGGGTGCATATGTTGACCAATGTTTGATGCAATCCTTGCAAGCTAGGAATTATTTATTTACAACTATTTATTTATTTATTTTGTGCTAACAACTTACTGATCTTAGAACAAAGGCCTCTTTCTAGCTGTAATTTTGTTATGCACAAGTATTTTACTGCTCTCCAGTCTCTGCCATTGTCTTTTAGAATCTGATTTTCATTTAGGCATCTTTGACAGTCCACTTTTCCAGGGATCTTCATTTCCTTCAGGAAGTCTTTGAAATGCTGTTCAGTGACTTCTCTCTCGGTCTATGACCAGGGCCTTTTGGATTTCCCTGTAAGTAAATGAATAAAAAAAATGAATAAATTTATTTATGAAAAATACTCATACCAGAAATTGTCACCAAATGTCAAAATTTTTCATATTGACAATATTCTTTAAAGTGAATTGAAAAACGTACACTTTTGACCCGATGGCTATGATTATTTTTTAATGCCCCCCAGTTTCTTTTCTTTGCAGTATCCATCCTTTAAAGTTTCTGAAAACACATGGGTGGCAATACAATGTTTACACAAAATTCAAGTGATTTAATAATTAAAAAATAGATTTTTCATTACTATTACTACAGTGAATACAGTGGAAAATTTTACCTTTTGGACTTCTTACCAGAAGTACTGCCTCAGATTGAACATCTGCATCAGAGTTGCTGGACTCCTCTTCAGCTGCAACAACATGTTTTAATACTTAGTACTTCTTTTTTTTTCTATAAAGTATATACATTGCTTTATTTAATAAAAAAACATTTTTGAAATCTATTACTTACAGTTTATGTTTGGTGTGATGTCTTCCAAGGATTTACCTTTCAATTTACCCATTCCACCTTGCAGAGCAAAAAGAACCCTACTGACTTTTGTCATTTGGAGTGTTTCTTCGGGTAGTCTGTAAAACTCTCTATGGACCTCAATATCATGTCCCATGAAAGTTGCCAGCTGATCTAGTTCATGAGTTTGCAAGTTTAGGAGCTGTGAAACAGTGGCTACATGCTTTCTGAGTTTGGTTGATGTGAGATTTCCTGGGTGTTTAGCTCCACAGCTTTCTGCAAACCTATTTTAGCCGTCACAGCCACGTATGCTTTCTTGGGAATCATAAAATGGACAAGCAAAAATTTAGGGATTGGTGGGGGAAATCCCGGCCTCTTCTCTAGTTTCAATCGGAAGTTCCACAGACTCTTTTATATTTGTCGGGAACAGCACAGGTACTTTGCGGCCCATTTTCCCCGTACCTCTACTTTGATAAGATTCTCACAAAGCTTCTTTTCAAATAGGGAAAGGCTCTCCAAAACTTCATCATGCATGCTGTGTTTGTTCCTCTGTAAGTACGTCTTAAGTTCCATTCTCGAAACTTCTCCTTCACGGCGGCGGTTGAACAGTATTAACTGTGTCAGAGTGACTTGAGAAAGCTCACTTCAGGATTTTTGTGAAGGTTGATCAATGACATTTTTTTGCATACAACTTCAAGGCATTTCAGATTGTCCTGAAGTTTTTGATGTCAATCGACAAAGGCAGCATTTGGGGATTGTTCCATTTCTTCTGGTAAAGAGTTTTCATGGCATTGGATGACACATGTGTGGTCCATTCTAGTTCATTTAATTTGATAAACTTCTCAGCTCTTAACTTTGTCAATAATCTCTTGACGCAGAGCCTCTCCCTGCAAAACGTATGACACTTTCACAAGAGAATGGCACAGCTTAAGTGCTGTTGAGGGCACTGAGAACCTGTTGGATAACTCATTAAACCCAGTCATCTGTTTTACAGCCTCAAGAACTGTGTTGAATTTTCCTGGGCATATCAAGTCCTTCAAAAATACAATATCCGTGTCAATTTTTCTTGCCAACAAGTCTGGCAAGTTCCCTCATTTTATTTCTGATGTCTGCTCGATGTCGTCCAACTTCTCCATTTTTGAGGAACATTCTCTCTCCCAGTGAAATAATAAGTGTATCAGCCTTCACTAACTGAGTTATATTGTCATAAGTCATTTCCTTGAGAACCGTTTTAAGTCTTGTGGTGTCTCCAGAGATCTGTCTTGACATACATAGCAATGCAAAACTTGCAAGGCAGGTAGTCTGTTGCAGCAGATGGATAGGTTGCTTGACTTTTTGGTATTATTTGTCCTTTTCCAGAGGACAGGACAGAACAGTTGTGGTGATATTTCCCCATGTTTCTTACTTTGGTCAAAAGCAAGCTATGCATTGTTGATCCTTTTTTGTGCACAAGTGCCTTAGCCACATCAGGTTTATCTGAATGCTTCTGCCACAGATGTCGTGATTTTTAAGTACGGTTTCTCACAGTAAAGGCAATAATTCTTTTTATCATAGACACATTGGTTTGCAGTGTTTGAAGACATTTTCACTGTGACATTATGTTGTTGAGAGTTACTGCCATGTGCATTCTGTTCGGTTTTAGGTGGTGGATTCCAGTGAATTGCTTCCTTTTCTGTCAATTCTTCCTCGTCTGATTGTTGATCTGTATCTATTTCTTCTTCATCTGACATTTCAAGAGAAATGTAAACATTTTTCTTGGTGATCTGAAATACTGAAAATATAACTTATCACTTTGCAAATAATAAGAGAATAATATCATACATGTATCACTTTTTCATTAAAAGTTGTGATTTTCTTCAACACAGCTTCAACAATTAAACCCTCAATTACCATTTCATGCTCACAAAACTCCTCTCTTGTGGGAGAAGATGAAGACAACAGTTTATTGCCAGTAATCTCAGGCTGATCGCTGACAATACTCTCTCTAATGTCCATCTCATCTGGTGTTTCGGAGCAGCAAATTGTTCCATCCTGTAACAATAATAAAAAAAATTATAATAAAAACCTAAAAATTAGTGATTCCTTAAAAATGAGAAACAGTGAAAAAATAAAAAAAACAAGATAATATATAACTCATACTACAGTGAACATAGATGAATAACTTCATCTCTTTACCTTTTCAATGTGTTCATTGCAAGATGATGCAGCAATTTTCTAAAACAAATGACATTTACAGCATTAAATAAATGTATGCAAGATTTTGTATGGTTTAATCATTGACAGCATTTAAAAGCATTTTCAGTTTTAGCAATATGTATAAAGAAATTTATGCTAGTTTGCAAAGCAGATTTACAGTGTCAGTAATGATGAAGGGTGACAATGATGCAATCACTGAAACTAATGGCATGTGAGAAAACATGCAATGATTACAACTAAAATATATGTAATAAAAATATAAATACATGTCGCCATTGGCAGTTATCGTCTCAATTCCTCTCATGCATGTACAATTTCCTCTCCTGCATGTATTTCTGTGATTGCAAATGCACAAAGATATGGTTTTTGCTGCTCATCCAGAATCTGGTGATCACATAGGCACAGACACAAATTATATAATTACAGTCAGTTTATAATTAAAACAGTTAATAATCGAACACAGAGTGACCTTTGACTGTGTTACTTACAATTTTAATTTTGCTGTTTGGCTTGATATGATCATCATTTATAAATCTTCCAAGTCTTGTTGAATCTTTACTGCCATCAACACTGCAAAGAAACGTTACACTTATTCATAGACTTGTTTTATTCATAGTTTGGACACTAATGTAATTCAGAATCAGAATCAGAATCGGACTTTATTGGCCAAGTATGCTCACACATACAAGGAATTTGTCTTTGGTTCCAATAGCCCACAGTGCACAATAAATGACAGACATACCCAAACTAGCATTCCTCATACACACACACACTCACGCACACACACACACACACACACACACACACACACACACACACACACACACACACACACACACAGACACACCTGTAAACATAATGTTGTGCAAGTTGCAGATTGTATTTAAATAAAGTGCTAGTGCAAAAACTGTAATGAATAGTTAAGTAGGTGGAGAGTGGAAGAAGACTGGTTGAGGGTGTGGAGAATGAGTCCAGAAGTAGTGTTTTTAATGTTCAGCTGTTCATGAGTGTAATGGCGTGTGGAAAAAAGCTTTTCCGTAATCTGGAGGTCTTGATCCTCAACTGACTGAACCGCCGGCCTGAGGGAAGATACTGGAACAGGTGATGTCCAGGGTGTGATGGATCACGGGCGATGTTCTCTGCCCGCTTCCTGGTTCTGGCCGTGTGCAGGTCTGGTAGGGAGGGTAGCTTTACGCCGATGGTCCTCTCTGCAGACCTGATGATGCGCTGTAGTCTGTGGGTGTCGTGTCTGGTGGCTGAGCTGCCCCACACTGTGATGAATGCGGTGAGGACAGATTGTGTGGTGGCGGTGTAGAACTGCACCATCAGCTCCTTGGGCAGGTTGAACTTCCTCAGCTGACGCAGGAAGTACAGTCTCTGCTGAGCCTTCTTGATGATGGTGCTGATGTTGCAGTCCCATTTTAGGTCCTTGGAGATTATTGTTCCCAGGAATTTGTAGGAGTCCACAGCTGTTACAGTACTGTTGAGGATAGTGAGTGCTGGAAGGGTTGGAGGGCTTCTCTTGAAGTCCACTCTCATCTCCACTGTTTTGGCTGTGTTCAGCTCCAGGTTGTTGTGGTTGCTCCAGAGGACCACCTGCTCCACAACCCGTCTGTAGGCAGACTCGTCACTGTCCCGGATGAGACCAATGACTGTCAGATCATCTGCAAACTTCAGGATTTTGACTGAGGGGTCCGTGGAGGTACACTCGTTTGTGTACAGTGAGAAGAGCAGTGGGGAGAGAACACCACAGAGCCTTGTGGAGCTCCTGTGCTGATGGTTCTGGTAACTGATGTTATCTTTCCCAGCCTCACTTGCTGCTCTCTGCCAGTGAGGAAGTTTGTAATCCACTGGCAGGTGGAGGCTGGTACACTGAGGTGGGTCAGTTTGGAGTGTAGGTGTCCGGGGATGATTGTATTGAAGGCAGAGCTAAAGTCCAGGAACAGAACTCTTGCATATGAGCATGGATGGTCAAGGTGCTGGAGGATGTGATGTAGTCCCATGTTCACGGCGTCATCCACAGACCTGTTGGCCCGGTACGCAAACTGCAGGGGGTCTAGTTGGGGGTTGGTGATGTCTTTCAAGTGGGTGAGAACCAGCCTCTCAAAGGATTTCATGACCACAGAGGTCAGTGCGACAGGTCTGTAGTCATTCAGTCCTGAGATGGTTGGCTTTTTGGGGACGGGAATGATTGTGGAGTGTTTGAAGCACGCCGGTACGACAGACTGCTCCAGTGATTTGTTGAAGATCCTGGTGAAGACAGGAGCAAGCTGGTATGCACAGTTCTTCAGGCAGGAGGGTGACACTCCGTCTGGACCTGGTGCTTTCCTCACTCTTTGTTTGGTGAAGAGTCGGTGCACGTCTGCTTCACAGCTCTTCAGGGCAGGCTGAATGGGTGACTGAGAGTCAGAAGGGTGTGAAGTGGTGTTGTGATATTGTTTTGACCTGGGCTTTTCAAACCTGCAGTAGAATGTGTTAAGATCGTCAGCCAGCTGACGACCCCCCATTGTCTGGTGTGCGGGTCGTTTGTAGCCTGATAGGTTATGCATGGTTTTCCAGATGGCTGAAGGCTCGTTTGTGGACATCAGTCTGCTCAGCTTGGTGGAGTATTTCTTCTTAGCAGCTCTGATCTCTCTATTGAGTGTGTTCCTGGTTTTGTTGTAGAGCGCACGGTCCCCACTCGTAAAAGCGCTTTCCTTGGACTGCCGCAGATGCTTAAGTTTGGCGTTAAACCAGGGCTTGTCATTATTGTATCTAATGCGAGTCCTGGTTGGAACACAGGTGTCCTCACAGAAGCTAATGTAGGATGACACAGTGTCAGTATATTCGTCCAGGCCGCTTGTAGAGTAATCGAACACACACCAGTCTGTTAACTCCATACAGTCCTGGAGCCTCTCTTTAGCCTCGCTGGTGTGCTGACCACAGGTTTGGCCCACTTGAGCTTTTGTCTGTAGGTTGGAAGAAGATGGACCATAGAGTGGTCAGATAGGCCCAGAGCAGCTCGGGGAGAGCTATGTTTTAATACAGTATAGCAGTGGTCTAGTATATTCTCTCCCTGGTGGGGCAGGTAACATGCTGTCTGTATTTGGGCAGCTCGCTGGTGAGTTTAGCTTTGTTGAAGTCCCCAAGAATGTTGAAAACAGACTCGGTGTGTTTGTGCTCTGCGCTGGTGATCTGGTCTGTGAGAGCGCGCAGTGCGTCACGCACGCACGCGCTGGGTGGAATGTAAACTCCAACGAGCACCATGGAGGAGAATTCCCGCGGGCTGTAGAAAGGTTTACAGTTTATAAACACAGACTCCAGATCAGGACTGCATGTTTTCATGAACACCGTGACATCTGTACACCAGCCGTGATTGATGTAAAAGCAGATCCCGCCGCCTCTAAGCTTCCCCGAAGTCTCCGCGACGCGGTCCGCTCTGTGGAGATGAAAGCCGGCGAGCTGGAGCGCGCTGTCCGGGACAGCCTCGGTGAGCCAGGTCTCAGTGAAGCACAGCGCCGCTGAGAGAGAGAAGTCCTTGTTGGTCCGGTTCAGGAGTGAAAGTTCGTCCATTTTGTTGCCTAGTGAGCGGAGGTTAGCCAGGTGGATGCTAGGAAGCTGTTAGGATCTTTTGATTTTGAAAAAAGCAGAAAGAACGAGCTGATGCAAAATGGTCGCCTCAACTCATTTATTTAGGACAAAGAGAATACTTCATGGACACCTCCAGTAACTCACGCTGGCCAGCGGTCTTCCTCCTCAGCGTTCTGATGCTCTCCCTCCGCGTCTGAGTGAAAGTGCCCCCCTTGTGTTTACCTCGGGGTATATGCGTTACGTCTAGATCCCGCCCCTTAACTGCTTTAAGCCAATCACAAACTACAGCCCTAGGTTTTAAATCAGCCAATCCCAGTCCAGTAACTCCTAGTGGCAGGAAATCCAAGGTCCTTCGTTTGGCTTCCGGCCATATTGGAATTCTCATAATGTATAAGGAATTTAAAATTCCTGACAATCCCCCCTATGGGAGCACCTAAATGCTCCCATAAATAAATTTTAAATTAAAAATTCTACGGCCATAAATTTTAAGCCAAACGTTACATATTACCATTTCTAAAAATTTGCCCATTAATTATTATTATTATTATAATTAACCCAAATCTAAACGCAATTAACTTCCAGTACGACTTTCACAAGTTCACATAACTGAATGCTGAGGAGGCAGAGCGCTAATTAAACTACCCCCTCTAACTAAAACCCTTCTTGAAGGTGCCCAACACATTACATGGCCATATAGGCTGAAAACACAATTCTAAAACAAACATCTATCAATTATACTAAGAGACCGCGCCTAACGAGACAGCCTCCGTCCCTACACTCACAAACCCAAAATAACACTCCCCTTGCACCACTGTTGCAGAAACTTTAATACCACCCCCCTTGCAGCACTTGTTATAGAAATTTTCCCAGAAGATTCTTAAAGGTTCTGTTCTCCTGGTCAGTATCTGCTTTAGTCTTTTGGTTCTGTAGTCCCAGCATTCCCTCGTCGGTTCTTGAAGCTCCTTCTATCGTTGTCGTCCTCCTGTTGTCATCCTCGTTGTCATCAATGGCAGCTCCCTTGTTGTCAGCGGCTCTCCGTCATCATCATCAGCAGTACCCTCGTTGTCGTCACTTTTCTAAAAGCAGAGTTAGCAGCAACCTCTATACAACCCTGAATTGGTCTGTTGACACATCCAGCGAGGCATCCTCTTCTTCCTCCAGGGACTGGTCTCCATTGTCCCGAGGATCAGCATCCTCACAGCAGATCCATCCTGATCACCACTTACTCTGTTCCTTGAACTCCACTTCCTAGTGAATCTAGTTCCACACCTACATCCAGCCGCATTTAATCTGAAACACAACGATCATCTAGAGAACAGGTTTAGGACACGGGATCCGGACTGAATTTCTGTATGAATGTCTGTTGGAAACGGGAACTTCAGCAGCTCAAGAATAATGTGCTCTGTTTTGAAGCTAAAATAAATCATCCAAACAAGCATGTTTAAGGCCAAACAAGGAATGATAGTTAACCTCAAACAAAATGCTTCTGAAATACAAAAGGTTTAGCAAAAGCTAAATGTGGTAGGTTAATTAAACCAGTAGGTTGATGTTTAAAAGATCATCACTGTGTAGAAATTAAAGCTAAGCTGAGTGAAAGAGTGCACCAATAACCAACCTAGTTTACACTTAAGGAACAGCAAAACCACGAGACCTTAAAACTAAAACTAACAAAGCCAAAAACGACCCATACAAACACTGTATAAATTGAAAATAACATTCTTACTGCATGTGGCTACAGGCTTAACAGTTTTTCCCATATATTTTCACTATGAATTATTTTACCTAAATAATGTCGGATGCCTTATAATATATACAGTAAACAAACCCCAATAAATAAATAAAACACTGGAGAATAACATGGTGGGCACATCTATCAGAACTGCCCAGCACTGCTTGGGTCACACTGTCACATTCGCACAATGGATGGGTCACTTTCTGCATTCTTAATAAACTCCTCCAGGGACAGCTTACCATACAAATCTATAAAAAAAAATGCAACAATTACAAGGGCTTTGTTCAACAAATAATTGTGCAGTATATATGTATACAATCCTGTCTCTATATATTTGGCACCTGTCCGCATAAAATATCTATAATGAAAAATGTGACATTCCAAAAGGAAAATGTATTTTAGTGAACCGATGCAACTGCGATTCCCCAAACATTTTCCCACACTACTTAAAACAGTAGTTAAAATGAAATTGTAAACGGATATTAAATGATCTATTGGAGGTCGTTTCAATACAGTAAGGGTAAAAATAGTTAAAGCACAGGGAATGTTGATAACCACAAATATTTTATGGATCCTAATCCTGATGTATATAACACCCAATAATATGCAGGGAGGAAGTATGACAATTCCTAATATAAAAATATAGATATTTCTAGTTGCTATGAAAATTAAAGCAAAAATGTGGACATGCTGCCACAAAATTTAAACTTGATAATAATAGTCTTTTTTATTATTCTGAGACTCTCATCTCATTACCTTTATTCTCTACTAACGTTGCATGGGGTTCTTTCTGCCCATCACAGGGAGAAAGTCTCAGGCGCTGGGAAGATACATCCAGGACAGAGCGCCAACCCATCGCTGGGCACACACCCACTCACTCATACACGCACACACTCTACACGGGGCAGACTGAAAACCAACAAATTTCACTTCTATTTACTATTTAAGTAAGCATTTAGTCTATTATTTTATATGTCTTCATTATCTTTATTGTATGCTACATCACTTATGTAATCAGACCTATGGTCAGCACCCGTACTAGTGACTCCATTGGTTAAAAGGGCAAAGCAAAGATCAAAACGTGAAAATCAACCCAGTCAAATTATTTCCAACCAAATAACAATTAGTGGAACCCAGAGAAACTTTTTCTAAATTTTCATAACAATTCTGAATTTACAAATTATGTGGCAAAATACTAAGCTTGACAAAGCACTAAATTCAGCCACCTGTTAAATCAGACTGTAAATCTGTAAGTAAGGATGGAACGAAGGGAATCACAACACCTTGTTCTGCAATTTTAAACCTCATTAAGGACTCCAGAAGACAACCCGATACCAAATATTCTGCCATTAAAACTGCATCTAATACAATACTAGCAAAGGTGCCACTAACTGAAATGTAATTATCATTTTTGTCACTAAACTTTTTTTTTTTTTTTTTTTTTTTTTTTCTACTACTCCCCCCTTTCTGGAAAAGAACAGCATTAACAATGCCTTCTTTTACAGAAACATCTGGTTTTCAGCGTGTGCTAAACTTTGTTTAACCTCAGTAAAGCATTGCTCTAATTTTAGGTCCCATTGTTTATGTGGCAAACTACAAATTTCCACATCAGCTAACTGCCCTTCACATGCGTTCCCTACCTGCTATCACCATTACATTTCTGTTGCTTCCAGCCATAAGTCACCACACTTTCTAAAAGATTCACCATGTCTATATCTACTCTTATCAGCTTCTCTTAAGAGTTGGCAAGGATGTTAAACTATAAGTTACTGGGTATATCCTTAAGTAGATCCCATACATCCTCTTTTATGCTAAAAATGGTGTTTTCTGTCTTTCCTTTTAACCCTATTCCGCTATTTCAATCAATATTCACCTCCTTTTACCTTCTAATCTAGCTATTACCCCTACTTCACCCAAACACGGCATCTTACCTGCTGTCAGTTAATGGTGGCAATGTAGTCAGTATGCCCTCTTTATGGCTTCATGGCTGGTAAACCCTTTGCCCAATCTGTATACTAATTGCATGCTGTTGACCATTTCTCCCCTACTGTCCAGTGTACATGTATTATTATTAACCAATTTGCTTATAATATGTTAACTAATTGCCTTCAACAGCTTTACCCCGTCCAACATGGAGTTCAAGTCCGCGCTTGCAGTACCTTAATTGATAAAATTTATCAGTCAAGCTTCTACCTTCTCAGGCGGACTGAAAACTATATCAATGGTAACTTTCAACTGTGTCCTTCTGATAAACTCCTCTATCCCAAATATACTACTCAACTCTAGGTTCTAGCAACCAAATATATTACCATATGGGGTCGTAGCATGAGTATCAATCACATGGCTCTATATTAGAGCTGAGGATTCATCTAATTATATACTTTAACGACTATTTTATACCACTTACCAAAATATCTGATCCAGTATACAAATGTCGTCACATTTGTCCGAATCAGCAGTAATATAGGCCTAATATATTATCTGGGATCCCAACATTAAAATACCTAAAAATAATAAAAATAAACCTCATTTCTGGTTACATAATTATTGCTGGCATGCACTTCCTCTGACACACATAGCACAAAGTATTAAGTGTGTGGAGGAGATGTGTCACTCCAAACCCTATAAACCCAACGCTCAATGTAAAATTGTGTCCAGTGTGTTGTGATGACGAATCTGGCTGCTGAACCACTGAAGCACCTGTGTGAGAAATTAAAACATGGCATGACTTCATTGTGAAATTTAAATACAAAGGCTTTTAATATTTTAAGGAAAAACAGCTATTTTAATTACAAAGATGTGCTGCTACAAATAATCATTTAAGCACTTAAATCAAATCAAAACAGTCGTTATCTTAAAGGTGGTGTTTTCTGATGTTTGATTATTGGTAGAAGAGCTGAACTCAGAGCCATATGCAAAAACTTTTGGAAGGAAAGATGATGGTAACCAGAAGTAAGATTTGGCCCAGGCACTGCTGCATTAACAAATCACTGTTAAACACCTGTACCATCACCCTGCAGCTTTAATGTGACCTGTACAATCTAGAATAATTATTAACCCTGTTTCTTTTACAAATGATCTACACATGTGACTGTTATTGTACAAGGGTAAAGAGCAGCTAGTGGGGTGAAACCCAGGGATGAGTTATGGGTCATTTATATAAAAAACAAATCTTATCATTAACTGAAAATTCACTAAAACTAATTTTACTTTTAATTTTACTAAAGCACTTAATTTTATAATAATTCACTTAACACTTGTACAAGTCTCACTATTTGGTTTCAGTTGTACAGGTACAGAAGTGTGAACTGCAAACTTAAATTTATATTTTCATTATTATATTATTGTTATATTTACTTTTTCTCACTTATACAGGGTGGATGGCAAAGTAAGAATTACATTGCCCCAGGAAAAACATTTCTATATGTGCATATGCCAATGAGCTTTGAGTTCTTGTAATTAAAACACCACGACCTAAGAAATTAGTTTGGACAATTTGGAGAATATAGAAAGTAATGGATTAATTGCACTGTGTTCCCTGAAGCAGTGGCCCAGTGTTAATTAAAAAATCAAATTGTTCACCACCTGCACCACTGGTAACAATTGGTGCTTGGATAATTTCTCAACCTGTGAAGGACACATGACTAATTTGGAAGGTGAGTTGGAGGTATTTCATTAAAACCTTACTGGTTGGGCACAGACTGTGTACTGGGACATGGCACAGTGATCTATTGGCGCCATCTACTGGTGTACCCTGTAATGATACCCAACACAGGTAACTTAAGGTGAGTGAAGGGCTGCAAGCATTGTATTGACCATATGCTATGTGGGAGGAGCTATACGTGAGGTTGTGGCGGCCATTTTAAATCCTTTGTTCCAACTCAACCATGCTGCCAAAATATTAGCCTTAGGCTAGGTGTGTGCTAGTTGTCCTGAAGTAAGTCAGCCATTTTAATTAAGTCAATTTAGGTTGGATAACACACAAGCAGAACACAACTATTACTTACCAAGCTAAACACTTACTTACCAGCTAAATTACTTACCACAAAATGAACTCCCCCTTTTCTCAAATACAACATCAAGCAAAAAACAGAACTTTACCTTTTGAGCTGATTTCCACCCCCAGCGTGCACACACGTGTTGCTGCTCCACACAAGACAAGACAAACACAAGACAAACACACATACAAGGTTCCCTGATATTTGCACCGGAGAAATTTTGAATTTAGACACAATTTGGAAATTTACCCTGCTAATCAGGCACAATAGGGACCCCAGGCCTCTCTCTATCGTTCTGATCAATAATCAGTTATTTCTCCAACCATTGGACCAGTGCCCCGTTGGAAAACTTCCCGATCCTTATTTTATAATTACTGGTCTGAAACCCTGTTTCACGACTCCAGTTATTCCTAAAAAAGCGCCTAGAACCTTGTTATCTATAAAACGCTTACTAACCCGACTGAATGAAATAGGCCCGTTCACCTTTACCACACAATCGTACGCCCCTATAACCGGTTCTATCCCAAAAAACGCTTATTACCCAAATGTGTGGCATGGATCCTCTTGACACACTTTGCCACACTTTTCGCGCGTTCCTCTTAAATATAACTCAAACTACGTTTTTATACTCGAGCATAAACTTCGGTGCCGATATCAGGAATGGTACCAAATAAATCTACCTTCCAGTGTCTATGAAGAATTCTGATTACTGTAACAATTTATAACACTTACGGACCCGGCATTCACACATACTCATTAAAACTAAATATTGAATGCAGCTAAATATGCAGTAAGTCTGCTTACCTTCGGCGCGCCTATAATGAGTATGCATGAAATCAGGAGCCCAGGTCCAGTACCAAAATTATTGTTCTTCTGCCCATTTCAAAACCATCACCTCTGCTACCATTTGTTAGGATCTTTTGATTTTGAAAAAAGCAGAAAGAACGAGCTGATGCAAAATGGTCGCCTCAACTCATTTATTTAGGACAAAGAGAATACTTCATGGACACCTCCAGTAACTCACGCTGGCCAGCGGTCTTCCTCCTCAGCGTTCTGATGCTCTCCCTCCGCGTCTGAGTGAAAGTGCCCCCCTTGTGTTTACCTCGGGGTATATGCGTTACGTCTAGATCCCGCCCCTTAACTGCTTTAAGCCAATCACAAACTACCGCCCTAGGTTTTAAATCAGCCAATCCCAGTCCAGTAACTCCTAGTGGCGGGAAATCCAAGGTCCTTCGTTTGGCTTCCGGCCATATTGGAATTCTCATAATGTATAAGGAATTTAAAATTCCTGACAAAGCGCAGTGCGTAGTCCGCGCTGATGGAGTTTGACGAGCGCTCCGCCGCGTTTCCCACGCGTCTGAGGAGCGCAGCTGCTCCGCTCACCAAAATGTCCAAAAAAACAGTCCGAGAATGAAAAATCTGGAGTAATGCCATGTGGCATGGAATGCCTGATGCTGAGAAGATCCTCCGCGCTGTATGTGAGCGTGTTGTATTCGCATGTGACAACGAAAACAAACAAAAACAAACAAAACACTACGGAGCTACTGACCAGAGTCGCCGTCTGCGGCGCCATCTTGATATGCACTTACCAGAAGGTTTGACCCCGGAAGCAGTAGAAATACAAAAATGCTGCCTCTACATCAGAGTATTTTTTTAAACAGGGCCTCTCCTTCCAAGCCAGTAATATGTCTTCCAACATACTCTAGCAAGAATTCTCCTGGCTCAATGTTTTTGATGGCAATAATTCCATAACCTGAAAAACATGAGGAGAGTAGCAATGATCCCCATGTCACAAAAAAATACATAGCTATTTAAGGGTATTGAACAGAAAATATGCTTAACCAATTTTTAATCTTAAACTTAATCTGATATTCTTAAACAAAAACATACCTTTCTCTTTGCTGATAAGTTTCTTCTGAAATATGTCTTTGTCCTTTCCAGAAGCAATGAAGTGCAAGGCTTCCTTTTCAGGACAAACCCTTTTGGGCCTCATTTTTCTGTAGAAAAAAAAAAAAAATAAAAAAAAATATATATATATATATATATATATATATATATATATATATATATATATATATATATTGTCACAAAGTCCGTCTATCCCCGGAGAAGACCGGCTACGCGGGGCAATCGCGTGCGCCGCTCGCGCATAGTAAGCGATTCCCGGGCACCGGCTGCGTGTGAGCCACTGCGTCAGCCGGTCCAAATTGAGGGAAATGCTCCCACGAGTGCGACCTGCACGGAGCAAGTGCGCAGCGACACACCGTGGCAGAAATGCGGAAGGAAAAAACTGGAAACACCGGGATAAAAACCAAAACTTGTATTTATTAAAATGTGGTGCCGAAGCACCAATAAAAAGGGGGTAAATGAACAAAGTAACATAGGGTAAGGTAACCACAAATTAAAGATGTGCTCAGAACCGAGGGGAAACGAAGACTAAATACAGACCCAACTAGACACGTGCACAAACCCAACCAATCACCCAAGTGAGATAATAAAGGACCAAAGGGACAGATGCCTTGGGGTGGGGGTACATACCCCCACCCCAAGGGTCACGCAAAAAGGTAAGCGATCCAACAAAAAAAAAAAATAATAATAACAATAACCAGTTTTCAAAAACAAAAAAAAGGGGGGGGGGGTAAAAGTCCCTCAGACTATAAGGCCTGCTGGATGCCCCCTGCTGACGGCGTAGAGCAAGTCCTCTCACAGCGTGGTCGCAGATCGGCGTCCTCTCGCTGCGAGGCTGGGGTAGCACCCCTGGTGCTCAGAGTCCGAGATGGACGGCCCCTGGTGCTTGGGATCGACAGTGAACGGCCTCAGTCGCTCCCGAACCGACGACGGCCGGCCCCCGGTACCCGGGTTATGCCGCTGGCGGTCCCTGGTGCTCAGACTCGGCATAATCGGCAGTAAAGCCTCTGGTCCTCCAGCTCGACAATGGGTGACCCCAGGTGTCCAGAATTCTCCGATGGTTGGCACGTCTTTCTGTTACAAAGTCCGTCTTTCCCCGGAGAAGAGCGGCTACGCGGGGCAATCGCTTGTGCCGCTCGCGCATAGTGAGTGTTTCCCGGGCACCGGCTGCGTGTGAGCCACTGCGTCGGCCGGTCCAAACAGAGGGAAACGCTCCCACGAGTGCGACCTGCGCGGAGCAAGTGCGCAGCGACACACCGTGGCAGAAATGCGGAAGGAGAAAACTGGAAACACCGGGACCAAAACTTGAATTTATTAAAATGTGGTGCCGAAGCACCAACAAAAAGGGAGTAAACGAACAAAGTAACATAGGGTAAGGTAAGGTAACAAATTAAAGACATGCTCAGAACCGAGGGGAAATGAAGTCTAAATACAGACCCAACTAAACACGTGCACAAACCCAACCAATCACCCAAGTGAGATAATAAAGGACCAAATAAGGGACAGGTGCCGCAGGCATCTGTTACATATATACGTATATATATATTAGACATGATACACTGTCTTGACCCATAAAACCGTGATTCAAAATAACTGTTAATACCAAAAGCAATAAAAATCATGTTAATCTGGTTAACTTCATTACAATATACAAATCTATCAAATTTACAACATATTTTACCAACAGACTAAATAAAATAACATAGTAAATTTGTTAAAATGAGGAACTTACCTGTTGTTTGGGTCTCAAAAAAGAGTAGAAATCTCAAGGTTGGGTTTTGTCCTCCAAAATGTTGTAAAGTTGTCAACACTTTAAACACTTCCTCAAACAGTGATAAAAGTGCAAAGAATTATAATGATTTTTATAAATATATGTATAAATTATAGCAATATAGATATATTTTTGTCCTCCAAAATGTTGCCAAGTGTCAGGATCCTCGGACTTGATTATCTGGACTATGTTTGGTTTTATGTTTGATTTGGTTTTGAGTTTCACCTTAGCTCTGTCTTTTTATTGTTTCAGTTGTTTTCATTTATTTCGTGGCTGTGCCTGATTTAAGTTAATTACATCGTTAGTCATGTGACTGGATCATTTGGTTATTTAAGCCAGCCCCAGACTCTCTTCAGCAAGAGAGCTTCAACAACGTTATGGTTTGTTGGCGCTGTAGGCTGTAGGTTGTGTTTATATTAAATCGCTTGTTCTGGAACCTGCTGCCTGTTGGGTGTGTTGATTTCTATTTCTTACCCGGACTTCGGACCACACGTGACAGTAAGCGCTCTTCAAACGTATCTACCACCAGTTACAGGTAGCGAGTTTCTGGTGTAGCTTTATTTACCACTTCAGTTTTTTGGTATTTGCCGGCGTTGCTATTAGTTTATCTTAGCGGGGTTTGCTCTGGCTTCTGGGGGTTAGTATTAGCGGCTACCCGTTTTTTCTTTTCGCGTTCGTAGCTCTCGTGTGCTATTGTGGAGTGAGTGCTTCATGTGCAGTTGGGCGGTTGTGGTGGGTTTGGTAGTTTTTCGGGTTTTGCGGCTCTCATAGTGCTTGGTTTAGCGCGATTGCCCGGACTTTGTTTCTGTGTGGCGATTAGCATGTTTGTTGTTGGATTTAGCTCCTCCCCTCGTTTTGAAGAATTGACGTCGATCTCTACATCCCCAACCCCATTAGATGCTTTAAGTGCCAAAAGTTCGGACACGGCTCATCCACTTGCAAGAGCACCATGACATGCTGCAACTGTGGAGAAGAAGGCCATGATTTACCCTGCCAAAAGCCACCCAAGTGCAAGAACTGTGGAGGCCCCCATACTGCCTCCGATAAAACTTGCCCGACGTGGATTAAAGAAAAAGAGATCCAGAAGATAAAAATAACAAAAAGAATTAGCTATCCAGAAGCACGCAAGCTGATTAGTGAGTCCTTCAATTTTAAGTTTGAGAGATCCTTTGCAACAGTGGTAAAATCAGTGCTCTCGATAGCCTGTCAAACAGATATTACATGGGTGGAAAAAGACAAGCCACAACAAGTTACAAGTCTCAGGAATCAAGACCCCGACAAAACAAAGAACTCCACAGTAAGTGCACATAGGTCCTCCCAAACACCCCTTTTGGACAACCAAATACCTGACCGAGACCAACACAAACATAAACCCAAAAAGAAAATAATAAGTCTACCGCAAACCAAGCCAAATATAGAGCCGACTACAAATACCTCTGACCAAGTTAAAGACATTGAGATGAAGGACACAGTCTCCTGTCGCAACCGCAGCCGATCGCCTAAACACAAAAGTAGATCATACGCACTTTCCTCTCAAACCAAATGAAGATTGACCCTATTATTCAGTGGAATTGCCGTGGTATAAGAGCTAATTACGATGAATTACAACAACTGATGGTAACCCTCAACCCAATAGCCATATGCCTTCAAGAGACCCAGATAGAGCTAGGAAAGAGCCCATCTTTCCCAGGCTTTACCATTCATAACTGTTACGGACCAAACACCTTTAGACCATCTGGAGGAACTGCAATCCTTGTCAGATCCCATGTCCCACACTGTTCCATTGCCATCATCACAACCTTACAAGCAACAGCGGTACGCATATCAAATGTCCTGGAAAGAGCTATTACAATCTGCTCTGTGTATATACCACCTACACATAAATTGGAATTGAAAGATTTGTGTGGACTTGTTGAGCAGCTGCCGCCGCCATTCATACTTCTGGGAGATCATAATGGTCACAACCCAATATGGGGAAATCACCCATTAAACAGCAAAGGCAAGGTACTGGAGAGTTTCATCAGCAGCAACGATTTATGCTTATTAAATAGGCCTGCATACACCTACCTCCACCCTGGGCATGGCACGTACAGTACCATTGACCTAACCCTGTGCTCTCCGGAACTTTTATTAGAATTCGTATGGGAAGTCTGGGAAGACCTTTGTGGGAGTGATCATTTCCCAATCACGATCACACCTGTTAGACCAATACTGCAACAAAAAGCCCAGAAGTGGAATTTAAGGAAAGCTGATTGGCCTACCTTTCAGGCCTGATGCAGGGAGTGGCTAGGTACGACACCTACCCAACATGAAGTATCTGCGGAATGGTTCGCGGACACCCTGAGATCCGTAGCTGAAGAAACCATCCCTAAATCCTCCCAAAGACCAAGAAAACGACGCAATCCATGGTTTGATGAACATTGTAAACAAGCAGTCTTGGAGCGTAAGCAAACAGAAAGAATCTTCAACAAACACCCAACTACAGAAAATCTCATCCAACTTAAAGTCAGTCGAGCCCAGGCAAGGAGAGTAATACGATTAGCAAAAAAGCTAAGCTGCCAAGCTTTTGTCAGCAAACTGACGTCGAATACCTCATCTACCAAAGTCTGGAATCTGGTACGTAGTATGAAAAACAAAGGATCCATCACACAGATCCAATATCTTAAACAACTGGGACGAATAGCTAACTCAATGCCGGAGTTCCAGGCCATCCGACCACAGATGGAATCGAGATCCCTCAACTTTCAAACAAATAACTCAGAACCATATAACCAAGATTTCACTCTAGAAGAACTGCAGATCTCACTAAACAAATCCAATGACACAGCAACGGGACCAGATCAGATACACTACCAATTCCTAAAACACTTGCCACCGGAATCTTTGATACTGCTGCTGAATGCCTACAATCAAGTATGGAAATCAGGAAAAATTCCACCCTCCTGGAAGGAGGCAACAGTCATCCCCATTCCCAAGCCAGGAAAAGAACACAGCGACCCAAATAATTACAGACCCATTGCATTGACCAGTTGCATTTGCAAAACTATGGAGAGAATGATTAATAATCGCTTGGTATGGCAGCTGGAAACCAACAGAGCTCTAACCGAACTACAGAGCGGATTCCGAAAAGGCAGAAGTACAACTGATAACCTGATCAGACTAGAATCCTTTGTCAGAAATGCCTTCATTCGAAAAGAGTTTTCTTTCGAAAAGTTTTCTTTGACTTGGAAAAAGCCTATGACACCACCTGGAGGTATGGAATCCTGAGAGACTTGTATCGACTGGGTGTTAGAGGTCGACTCCCATTATTCATATCCAACTTCTTGACTGACAGATACTTTAGGGTGCAAGTCAACAACACCACAAACAGACACATACAGGAGATGGGAGTCAAGGAAGTATACTGTCAGTCACTCTCTTTAGCCTGAAAATTAACGGAGTTGTGGATGTCATCCCACCTGGTATCTTTTGCAGCTTGTATGTGGATGACTTGTGTATTGGATTTCAGGGCACAGACATGAACACAGTTGTACAACATTTACAAATGGTCATTAATAAAATCTACCAATGGACTACAATCAATGGTTTCAAAATTTCACAAACTAAAACCAAGGGAATTCATTTCTGCCAACTGCGAGCAATGCATCCTGAACCAGTACTCTACCTGGATAAGAGCCAAATTGAAATTGTCCTGGAAATAAAATTTCTAGGCCTTACGCTGGACAAGAAACTGTCGTTCATTCCCCACATAAAAGATCTAAAAGTAAAATGCCTTAAACTGTTGGACCTAATGAAGGTCCTGGCTAACACCAGATGGGGAGCAGACTTTTCATCACTTCTGAGAGTGTACAGAGCTATAGTCCGATCCAAACTAGACTATGGGAGCATCATTTATGGAGCAGCTAGAAAGTCCTATCTTCAACCACTCAACACTATATAACACTCATCAACCAAAGGAGAATTGGTGGGTTCAGGGTCCCATAGCATAAATTGTGGTTGATAACCTAAAACACATTGAAAAGGTGTCAAACCAGTAGCCGAGTGCCGGAGGGAGTCTTGAGCAATCTCAGCCCAAGGGAGATAACGAGCCCAATCAGTAGTATTGTTGAAGGCAAAAATACGTAGAAATTTAATGAGTTCCTGATTAACTCGCACTGGCCATTGCTCTCCGGGTGGTAGCCAGAAGTTAAACTTACAGTAGTACCCAATTTCTCAAAAAACGATCTCCAAACAGCTGAAGTGAATTGAGGACCACGGTCAGAGAGAATATCCTCAGGGATACCGAACACAGGAAAAATATTCTTGAAAAGGAGTTCTGCGGTCTGAAAAGCGGAGGGAAGAGAAGCCAAAGGAAAAAAACGCACAGCCCTAGAAAAACGATCAATAAGGGTAACTATGGTGGAAAAACCATCAGAACAAGGTAGATCAGACACGAAATCTATAGCCAGATGAGACCAGGGACGCACTGGAACCGGGGACGAAGTTTACCTGCAGGCAATGTCTTGGGTGTCTTACATGTAGCGCAAATAGAACATGAACGGACAAATCGCTGAAAATCAGAATTTAAGGTCTCCCACCAGTATTTGCGGCGAAGAAGATGAACAGTGCGCTCCACCCCGGGATGACCAGAACAAAGAGACGAATGAGCCCACGTAATGAGACGAGTGCGAAATGACTCAGGAACATACAAGGACCCCTGAGGACAAGCAGAAGGAGCAGACCTCGTTTGAAGAGCATTCATTATTTCATGATCAAATTCCCAATGCAAAGAATTTATGAAACAACGATCAGGAAGAATAGGGGAGTCATCCTGCAAGTCCTCCCCGCCGCCAGGGTGAAGACGAGAGAGAGCATCAGCAGGAATATTGCCCTGACCCGGACGAAAAGAAATAGTAAAGTCAAAACTGTTAAAAAATAAAGACCATCTCGACTGCCGAGCATTCAAACGCTTAGCTCCCTTAAGGTATTCTAAGTTCTTATGGTCGGTGATAACAATAAAAGGATGATTAGCCCCCATTAACCAATGGCGCCATTCCTCCAAAGCAATTTTAATGGCAAGAAGCTCGCGGTCACCAATACTATAATTCCTCTCTGCCTGAGATAGTTTACGCGACAAAAACGCCACTGGCCGTCGAGCTGAATTGAGCCCCTTACCCTGCGACAAGACAGCTCCCACTCCAGAAGAAGAAGCATCGACATCAACGAAAAAAGGTTGCTCAGGGTCAGGGTGAGCCAAGACTGGAGCGGAAGTGAACCTGGACTTAAGATCCAAAAATGCTTGATCAGCCTCCGAATTCCAAACAAGATGACGAGGTCCACCCTTAAGTAAATAAGTAAGCGGAGCCGAAAGTGCACTGAAAGACGGAATGAATTTTCGATAAAAGTTAGCAAACCCAAAAATCGCTGCAACTCCTTGACGGTGGTGGGGACCGGCCATTCAAGAATAGCGCTAACCTTACTAGGATCCATTTGTAACCCATCCACAGACAAAACATATCCCAAAAAAGAAATACGACTCTGATGGAACTCACACTTCTCTGCGTGGACAAATAAGTTATTGTCTAACAAACGTTGGAGAACGGATGACACATGCAGGCGATGAGTCTCAACATCAGCAGAAAAAAACAATATATCATCTACGTATGTATACTAAAACAAACTCCTCCAGAAATTCCCTAAGTATCTCATTCATAAAAGACTGAAAAATACCAGGGGCATTAGTGAGGCCAAACGGCATTACCAGATATTCATACTGACCCGAAGAAGTGACAAACGAGGTCTTCCACTCATCCCCCTCCCTAATACGTACCAGATTATAAGCATTACGTAAATCTAACTTAGTAAAAATGGTAGCAGATTTTAACCTCTCCAACGCGGACGGAACGAGGGGAAGAGGGTAAGCCATCTTGCGGGTAGCCTGGTTGAGCAACCTATAATCAATACATGGCCTAAGGGACGAATCCTTCTTGGGAACAAAAAAAAATCCCGAAGCCACAGGAGACTTAGAGGGCCGAATAATACCATTAGCGAGAGACTCGGCTATGTATTCACGCATGGCCCTGTTCTCAGCATTAGTAAGGGGATATGGACTAACCCTAGGTAGTTTGACACCCTCAATGAGCTCTATGGCGCAATCAGAATTACGATGAGGCGGTAAAGAAGAGTTACTGGATGAACCAAATACCTGCACAAATTTTGCATACTCCAAAGGAACTCCCCTAGGTAGACAGGGGGGTGGCAGATTCTCCGAGTATTGCCGACGAACAGGGTAGCGAAGACACTGAGAAGAACAAAAGACCAATGAATAATATCCTGAGAAGCCCACGAGATGACTGGGTCATGCCGCTGAAGCCAAGGCAGCCCTAGAATAAGGGGAAAAGAGGGAGAAGAAATCAGGAGAAAAAACAACGTTTCGCTATGCATAGCCCCAATAGAGAGGATGCAAGAGGTAGTGGAGTGTGTAATGGATTCCAGGTGCAGGGGTCGGCCATCAGCCGAACTGACCCGAATGTCTTGTTGTAGTGTGGTAGTGGGAATACCCCATTGATTGGCCAGAGTGGTGTCCAAAAAATTACCCTCAGCCCCGGAATCCAAAAGTGCTGTGGTGTTCACCGACTGATTAGCAAATGATAAACGAACAGAAAACAACATGGGTTTACGTATTTTCCACCTAGAGGTGCTTACCACAACTGAATCCTGGGCGGATGTAATAGCTCTAATCCGAGCGGAAGAACCACGATCCCGATTAGATGGACAGGAGGGACAGGCATCCAGGAAGTGATCATTGGCAGCACAATTTAGACATAAACGTCCCTTTATGCGACGATTCCTTTCACTCACAGAAAGGCGGATGGATTCCACCTGCATAGGCGTCTCTGTGTCCAATGAAGCCGAGCGTTGAGCAGCAGCAGTAATAGCAGGCCTTGACAAGGTGGAGCGGGAAAGAGTGCTCTTACGTGTCTGCCAAAGCTGATCCAGCTTGATGGAGGCCGTGATGAGCTCGGACAGGGACATCTCTGCGTCCTTAAAGACCATCTCATCCGAGATTTCTCTCCGCAAACCAGATCTATATGCCACGATAAGAGCCGGTTCGTTCCAACCACTGTGTGCAGCCAAAGTCTGAAATTCTAAGGCATAATCAGCTACCGAACGTGAGCCTTGCCGAAGTTCATACAGTAATTCCCCAACCGAACGACCCTGACGTGGGTGAAAAAACGTGCCTTTAAACCGCTCGAGAAATAGTGAAAAGTCGCGTGATTCGGCACCGCGGGCGCTCCATAACGCCGAACCCCAGTTGCCAGCGCGTCCGCGCAAGCGCGAAATAATGAACGAAATTTTCTGTTCATCAGTGGCTGCCGGACGGTTAGCAAAGTACATAGAACACTGTAGAAGAAATAACTCACAAAACTCGGAGTTTCCGTCGAATCGCTCGGGTTCAGCTACCGTAAGCGGCGATACCGCCGAACTGGAGGTGGATGCAAACCCAGAAGCATCGGATGACGCTTCGGCGGTGGTAGTGCCGGGTGGCTGGAGAGATCCGCGTTCCAACCGATCCTGACGCTCCACGATGGATCCCATGGCTTTAGACAGTTCGAGCATTTCCTGCCTGAGTTCGCCAAGGAAGCGCCCTTGTTCCCGAAGTGCGTGCATCAGATCCGTGGATTGAGACGCGTCCATGTTCATTGGCGTTGTATCTGTCAGCAGCGTAGTAAAAAGGACTGCGTAATCCTGATCAGAATAATGCAGTTTATTACACAACGGTGATGCACACAACCAAAAACAGGGCTAACAAAGATCACCCAGATACTGTGTGACGCAAAACACAAAATAACCACCGCCGATGAGCGGAGAAACAAAAAGAGCAAAAACAACAAATACACAAACTGCGTATCCCGCGATAATGTCGATCGCCGCGGAATAGCGCAGTAACGAGCTGAAGACTAATCCTGAAAGAGAATAGCACAAACAGCAAGTGAGCGTGATACAACGCGAGGAAGAAACCCGGAAACTAAGCTTATAACGACACAAACCGGAAATGACATAAACAACACATGATCAACACTCCGGTGATTGACAACGACCTGAGGAAACCGTAGACATTCCCTCACCAGAGTGCACTGCAGAGGGAGCGTGAGTGACATTCGGTTTGCGCATACAGCCACAATTGAAACACGTAAATATTGACCTCAACTCTATTGGTAACCTGTACCCCACCACTATCCCACCTTGGAATCTTTGCAAGCTCACTATACTCATGAACCTGTCTGACAATCAAAAATCATCAACCCACCCAATGGTCTATCATCAGAAGTTTGCCGATATAAGGGCGATGCTCCCGCAGCACTTCCCAGTCTACACAGATGGTTCCAAAACAAATAAAAAGGTGTCTGCAGCAATGGTAGCCGGTCAACAAACCAAAGCAGTCACTCTCCCGAGACACTGCTCAGTTTTCACATCAGAAGCCTATGCACTGCTCTTGGCCCTTGATTATGCCCAAAGCACAGGACGACGAAAAATACTAATATGCACAGACTCCAAATCCTGCCTACAAGCCCTAAGTAATCTTGACTCAGATCATCCCATCATTGTGGCTGTCAGAAAGCATACCACCTGAAATTTCTAAAATACGACATTGTCTTCTGCTGGATCCCTGGTCACTGTGGTCTGAGGGGAAACGAAAAGGCAGACCAAGCTGCGAAAAAAGCTACTGCACTTCTAGCAACGATGTACAAGACCCCAGTAACAGATGCCAAGCCTCTACTATTCTCATATATAATGAACGAATGGCAAGCTGAATGGGACAGACAGACTACCAATAAACTACATGAGATCAACCCCAATATACTTAGTAGGCCAACCGCCACCTTTGAAAATAGATGGAAACAGATCATTTACACTAGATGTCGAATTGGACATACCAGGATAACACACTCATTCCTGTTGAAAGGAGAGAACCCACCATGTTGTGAAACCTGCCAAACCTCCTTGACAGTCAAGCATCTATTACTGGACTGCAAACTATACCATCAGGCTAGAAGCCAACTTAACATTCCACCCACGATGAAAGACGCTTTTACTCAAATAAACCCGGATACATTACTGAAATTTTTACTACTCACTGGACTCAAAACGCAAATCTGAACACCTCTCTCCCCCCATAGACTGTTACTAAACTAACCATTCCTGCCAGGAAAATAGCCTATGAGCCATCTTGGCGAAAAAATTCCATTACCTACCTACCTACCGTTCCAGGCGTAAGAGTTTTGTCAAGGGTCAACCCCTGCCTGCAACCCATCACTGTTCACTGCATCACTGTTGTTTCCCTGATTTTCCAGTTGGCTTTCCAAGCTTACCCTGTGAGTCTGACGGCGTTTGCGGCGCCCCCTGTGAGTCAGACGGCGTTTTCCGGCGCCCCCTGTGAGTCAGACGGCGTTTGCGGCGCCCCATGTGAGTCAGATGGTGTTCGCGGCGTCCCCGGTGAGTCAGACGGGGTTTGTGGAGCCCCCTGTGAGTCAGATGACGGTCGGAGCGCTCCCTGTGGGTTAAACGGTGTTCGCAGCACTCCCTGTGTGTCATATTGCGTTCAGAACGTCACCAGTTATTGGGCTTGCTCTCAAGGTGACCCGGTCAGCGCACCCGGCAGTGCCTTCAGCGACCCGGTCAGCGCACCCGGCAGTGCCTTCAGCGACCCGGTCAGCTTTTCGAATCTGGATTGGGATTTCATTGTTGGAGCAGTGGTCTTGTGTTCTATTACTATGTCTCTACCCTGTGTGCAGAATGCAGTGAAGGAGAACAATGAGATAGACCACAGTGATAGCATTGGAGTAAGAGTCATGGGCAACACCAAAGAAGGCACCCACACCTACTTGTTGAAGGACCAGGCCTATCAACATCCGCGAGAAGCATTTAAAGGCCATCCTGACAAAACAACTGCACCAGCTCCTCATTATCAGCAGTCCCGTGCTCGTTCGGTTCCTCTCGCCCGTGCTCGTTCGGTTTCTCTCGCCCGTGCTCGTTCGGTTCCGCTCGCCTGTGCTCGTTCGGTTCCGCTCTCAAGCGGTCGCCCGGCCTCCACTTCGCTCTCAAGCGGCCGCCCGGCATCCACTTCGCTCTCAAGCGGCCGCCCGGCTGCCTATGTTTCCTCCACAGTGGACATTTGCCCCGCAAGGTCCTGGACCCCCTTTTTTTTTTTTCTTGTGGGCTGCTTCATTTCTTATATGCACCCCGTGGAGGGGGGGTACTGTCAGGATCTTCGGACTTGATTATCTGGACTATGTTTGGTTTTGTGTTTGATTTGGTTTTGAGTTTCACCTTAGCTCTGTCTTTTTATTGTTTCAGTTGTTTTCATTTATTTCGTGGCTGTGCCTGATTTAAGTTAATTACATCATTAGTCATGTGACTGGATCATTTGGTTATTTAAGCCAGCCCCAGAATCTCTTCAGCAAGAGAGCTTCAACAACGTTATGGTTTGTTGGCGCTGTAGGCTTTGTTTGGTTGTGTTTATATTAAATCGCTTGTTCTGGAACCTGCTGCCTGTTGGGTGTGTTAATTTTATTTCTTACCCGGACTTCGGACCGAACGTGACAGTGGTCAACACTTCTAACACTTTCTACAAAAAAGTAGTAAAAAGGAGTCAAAGTTTAAATTTTGTTCTCCCAAATGTTGCAATGTGCTCAGCAATTTCAAGACTTCCTTAAAAAAAGTGTTTTTTTTTTTTTGTTTGTTTTTTTTTGTCCTGCTGGAATTTGCAAAGTGGTCAACACCTCCATATGTCTTTTTCTGTAAAACAATCTGAATATATACAGTCATGACCTGCTATCTGGGCAGTGATTGGTTCTGAGGATAAGACAATTCTAATGTTGCCATATATATGCAAATTTAAGGCATTCAGAATTGAAGACTCACTTCTCAGAAGCCAGTTGCACGATTCTACCTTAATGTTAGAATCTGTTAAATACATGAGTGCTGGTGACTTCACAATAAAGATTTGTAACTATACTTATAATGTTCGGACACAGAACTCTGAATGTTCTGCATTAAAGAGTAGCGTTTAAAGTTGGGAACTCTAAGGAGCAGGATTCTGGAAACCTGCTTGTTCACTTCTTTACATAGAAAGCATATTGTTAAACACAGTCGGTTCACGTTGCGCGACGGTTTGACGCAAAGACAGTGAACTCGTTCAGAGAGAGAGAGAGCTGCACTGCAAACGCTTTGAGATTTTAAAAAAATCGTCATGTTTAAACCTTTTTAACTGATCCATGGTTCACGTGCGATCCGATCCGTCGTGCTTGATCCGAACGGATCAAGGATAATCCGTGGCCCGTTACACCCCTAATGTCAATACATATAAACTTATTGCAAACCTTTTTTCTGTAATGAAAAACAATGCTTTACTATAACAACCATATGCTTTACTATACATATAGACTCAGGAAACAAGTACATTGAAACTGATTGTCTTTAAAAAGTAGAAAACTGATGATATGTGGCTCCCACAAGGGTCATTCTATATGGCATACTAGGTGACCACTGCATAACTCTTTTTTTTTTCTCTAATGCAAATTAACAAATTAACTTCATTCTTATAAATAGAGATGGACGACAAGTGTTCATTTTGAAGTGGATTGAAACACTGCTTTTATAAACTAGTCAAAGGAACTTAATCAAAAAAGAAATAAATTTTTACCAATTTATATCAAATTTTATTCTGATTATTATTTATTTTCTTAGGTAGTGCACTTACAACACCCACTAAAACTAAGCTTTTGTATTTTGTTACAAAAATGACTAATTGTATTTCAACATACTATGTAGCCTGTTTGTCAGCCACCTTACATCTAAAAGCGGTGTGTGTGAATGTTGTAAAATACCTGTGTGCCGTTCTATGCTAACTCAGTGGGAACTTGTGTTATTATTTACCAGCCAACAGAGGACTCATGTCAATCCATATAAACGTATTGCAAACCTTTTTTCTGTAATGAAAAACAATGCACCATGTGCTTTACTATACATATAGACTGAGGATACAAGTACATTGAAACTGATTGTCTTAAAAAGTAGAAAACTGATGACATGTGGCTCCCACAGGGGTCATTCAATATGGCATACTAGGTGACCACTGCATAACTCTTTTTCTCTAATGCAAATTAACAAATTAACTTCATTCTTATAAATAGAGATTGAGTGTTCATTTTGAAGTGGATTGAAACACTGGATTGTAAACTAGTCAAAGGAACTTAATCAAAAAAGATAGAAATTTATATCAAATTTTATTCTGATTATTATTTTTATTTCTTAAGTGGTATACTTACAACACCCACTAAAACTAAGCTATTGTATTTTGTTACAAAAATGTGTAATTGTATTTCAAGATACTATGCAGCCTGTTTGACAGTACTTTACTTAAAAAATGATGTGTAAAAAGCGGTGTGTGTGAATGTTGTTAAAATACCTGTGTGTCACTCTATGCTAACTCAATGGGAACTTGTGTAATTATTTACCAGCCAACAGAGGACTCATTTCAATACATATAAACTTGTTGCAAACCTTTTTTCTGTAATGAAAAACCATGCACCATATGCTGTACTATACATATAGACTGAGGACACAAATACATTGAAACTGATTGTCTTTAAAAAGTTGAGGTTTGATGATAGGTGGCCGTCAGTAGTTGACAAGGTCTAAAAGAAAGATATTACTTAGTCTTTGCTCATTTTTAACTTTTGTAAGTGTGTCTTTTGATGTGTGTCTCAGCAGAGGAAAGTAAACAATTTGTCTGAGAGCCAATCTTTTAATGTCAACCATTAGAAATGTAGAAATTCTGATGGAGATTTTGTCATGTGGAGAAAAACTTGTGTATGTATTTCTGTTTGCTTTACTCAATTAATCCATAAACTATTCATTGTTGAAAGAAACTAGATGTAAGCACAGGTGGTCACACCTGCTTGGCATTTCTGCCTGACGCACCTCCGACAGTGCCATTGTGCAGACTGCAGGGTCATCAGCTGGGGGCCACCCTTCACTGATGTTTCGCTCCATTATCCCCAGAACATCTCTGGGTGGTGGAGCAGCGACAGGGACGTCTCCCTGCCACCCCCTGCAGCCTGCTGAAGGATCTATATTCACCCCCACTCTGACCCAATGTTATTGTTGTGTGTGAGATGAGTCGCAGGGGACTGTGCATGGCAGGGACGTCCATCTCCCTGAGTCAAGCACAGACCTGACCGCATACCAAAATGTCTCCCTCAAGAGCCTTCTTTTCCCCATGTGCTATCCTTCCTTCTAAGCCATAGCCAGAAGCTCCCTTCCTCCGCCTCCTCTGCAAGATCACGAAGAGCTCGCCTCCTCTTAGAGCCTGTAACACCCAGAGTTTTCAGTAACCTCTGTGTGGATGTCCCAGTGAAGCCCCTGCATCCGACCTCCACTGGGAAGATGAAAGGTCTCCACCCAGCTTGTGAGCATGTTGCTGCCAGCTCTGTGTACTTGTCCTTCTTCCGTTCGTACGCGGACTCCATGTGCTCCTCCCATGGGACTGTCAACTCTACCATGATGACGGCTTTGGCAGGTTCTGACCAGAGCAAGATGTCTGGGCGCAGAGATGTTACAGTTATCTCTGCTGGGAATTTCAATTGGCGGCTGAGGTCGGCTGCAAACTGCCACTCAGCTCCTAGCGAAAAGAGCGATCGCTCTGTCCCCGTGCTGCGCCGTGCTGTCGTCCCTGGCCTGGTAAACTGGATCCACTTCGGGGATGTGGGGAGGCTTGCTGTACGATTTACCTGCTGTCTGCGGACTTCCAGGATCTCTGCGAGCTTGCAGGACCTTGTCGTGCCGCCACCTGTACCTTCCCTGTGACAGCGCTGTCTTGCATCCGGAGAGGATGTGCTTAAGAGTTGGATTTGGAGAACTACAGAGATGGCAGCGTTCTTCTGTGCCAAACCAGGTGAGAAGGTTTCGGGGACTCGGTAAGGTGTCGTATGTGACCCTAATCCGGAAGCTCAGTCTTGCCTGGGGAGTTCTCCACAAATCGGCCCAAGTGATGGTTCTGTTTAGCACAGCCTCCCAAGTAGTCCATCTGCCTTGCTGTTGCTGGCTCACTGCTGTAATCTTGTAGGTTTCCTCCTCCATTTTGGCAACTTCAGAGATCACAAGATCCTTCCTCTCCTTCCTGGTTGCTTTGGACCAGCTCTTTGGTGCTGCTGCCCATCCTAGACCAGATCTGCCCGACTGTGTAACACCAACAATCTCCTGGTGCTTCAGCCGTTCAGCTGCCTGGTCAACTGCTTGGGATACATTCCACTTCCGTCCACTGCGAATCTGAGGGTTGGCAGCTCGAATTGCTGGGTCCGTAGAATCTCTCAGTTTGAAGTGGAGTCTCACCTTCTCCTTTTTATATCCCAAGCTGATGGACTGCAGTGGGAGCTGCAGGATGTTTCTCCCAAACAGTGCCGTGGTGGAGAGGGAACGTGGAAGGCCGAGCCACTTCCGGATAAAGTTGTTGGCCTTTGCCTCCAGCTTCAAGACTGTGGTCATGGTGATGTCACTCAGTTTTAGGGGCCACATTAGGCGATGGTACAGTGTAAACTGGTAACACCACACCTTAAACTTCCCTGGTAGGGGGCACTGGTCAATTTTGTGGAGGCCCTCCTGAAGTTGGGCTGTAACGGCTGAGGCCATGTTCTTGTCAGAGAGGTCTGCCGTGTACATTCTGCCGAGGCTTCTCACAGGTGCTTCTGCCAGTAAAGGGATTCTTTCACCAGCCACAGTGAAGATGATGTTATCATTCCTGTTCCCTTTCTGGATCGACAGGCTGCGAGATTTTGGTGGCTTGACCAAGCAATAACCAAGAAGGTTATTGTATCAAATTCTCATAAATATAAAAATTATCTACAAGCACAGCCAGTTCCAGTGCAGTTTGTGGAGGTCCCCTTTTTGATATATAGACTACGCTCAGAGGTCCAAGTCCTCTACTTATATATATATTTATATATATAAGTAAAATATATATATATATATATATATATATATATATATATATATATATATATATATATATATATATCCATCCATCCATCCATTATCTTCCGCTTGTCCGGGTCGTGGGGGCAGCAACCGAAGTAGGGAGACTGTTAGGAAATCTCAATTTCCACGATGAACCTTTTTCTGGAGGAGTCCAAAGACCACAATGCAGACTTTAGTAGATACTCGAATCAAGCGGTTTATTTAAGACAAACCAAACTAAAGAAGTGTGTTCTTCCAAAATAAGCCCAAGACCGCGGTCGACTCTGACTCTCGCACCGCAGCAAACCTCTCCAAGCCAGAGTCCAGAAGTCCAGTTTCTACCCCTATTTATCCTGAAAACCCACCACTATCTCTGCTGTTCTTCAGCTAGGTCGAGGGCATCTGAAAGGGGATCATGCTGTCCTTTCTTCTAGGGGGGTTGTTGACAATTAGGCGTCTATGAGCCTCAATTACCAGGTCTGGGGTCTCAGTTCCTGGAATGGACGTGCTGAACGTGCACATTTAGGGGAGTATGTTTGGTTAAGGTCAGGCTGACAACCTGACTTTGACTGTCATTCGTCTATTCAATTCTCACCTACCCCCCCCCCAGTCACCACGCATTCACATTTACTGAACTTTGAGCTGATGGTCTGTTTGAATTTCCTTCAATTCCCCCCTTGGGCGCGATATCCCCGCGCCCACTAATTTGTTCTATTCCCCGGATGCTGTGAGATAGTCAGAGTCCAGCGCTTACATTTATTCAGCAGAGATTTACTATATCACTATGCCGTGCGTGTGAGCCCTATGATCAGTACATGATTCTTCAAAGTAAAACACTCCGATTTTGAAACTCTAATAACGTGCGGCTACCAGGGTCCTGGGGTTGTGGGAGGTCCCGCTTCTGTCACTGTAATGGGCGTCCGCCACTCAGGTGCTCCACGCCTGCAGTGTTGTTGCCTCCGTCCATCACTAGGTGGCCAGCCTTCTCTCCGTCCCCCCAGGTCTCCGGTTGCGGCTGATAAATTCCTAATGCCCTATATGTTCATTTAATGCTATACTAAAGTGTGTGCGTGCAGTGTATTAGCTTCTCTACTGGTCTAATACCTCAGAGGGAATGATTGAGAGAGAGAGAGAGAGAGAGAGAGAGAGAGAGAGAGAGAGAGAGAGAGAGAGAGAGAGAAAGAAAAAATGAAGTACAGAAGTCCTAGATGGAAACAGAGATGATCTTGGGCATTAATTAAGTGTAGCTAATTCTTTCTTCATCCGATTCCTCATCTCCAGAGTCCAATTCAGCCGTCCGCAGTGGCATGCAGTAGTCTGGAGACTTTTCCGATCGTTCCCCAATAGCAGTCACAATCAATCTAGTTAACAGAGCTCTCAGACATGGTATGCAGCAGCACCCACAGGTTACCAATATAGCAACAAACACAGCAACAGACATAACAAGTGGCATGATTAAATCCTTCCATTTGCCAAACATCTTATTTATCCATAATTCTAAGGGATTATCTATGCCTGAGGTCTCATGCATTTCCTGTGATAGTTTATGTAACCCATTGAGGGACTTGGTAACTGACCCATCGGGTGCTGTGTTATTTGGCATATAGACGCAGCACACTTCACCAATCATTATGCAAACACCCCCTTTTTCTGCCAGGAGCATGTCTAAAGTTCTGTATGGCCACGATCGACGTCGCATGCAATTGTTCACTTACCACCCCCCACTTTAAACTACCCGGACCACATTGGAGTTTCCAGAGTGGAAACATTTAGCAAACGTTTTTAATCTCCCCCTTTGTGTATGGGGCATTCACCTACCTCAGTGGTGGTCAGTCCGCACACACCTACTTCCTCCCTTATCTGTTTGGCCACCTCTGTATCCAGGACTAGGTCTGCACCGATGCTGTGGGCTATGTTTCTGCCTCCCCCTTTCCACCACGTGCTTCTTGCTTTTCCCGCCAACTTTTTTCCGTCGCAGGGCATTTGCTGCAACACAATGGAAATGTGGTACCAAGGATTACCTTTCTTACCTTTTACCTTGACTGCATGGCTTGTCACTTCTGTCATTTCCCACTGTTCGGTCCACCTTGGCTCACTCCACTTCCTCTTGTCCATCTTGAGTCTTACACAGTCACCCACTTTCATTGGCTGGACCCATCCTGTTTGGTCCTGCTTTGTCTTCTCCCTTACCTGACATGTTCTCATGGTCATCAGTACCAGTGGCCACACTCCTACCCAGATCAACCTAGTGTTATGGCACGTCCTTGCCAACTTAGTCCTGTCTGATCGCCCGCTGCGCCTCCATGTCCCCCTTGGTGGAGTTACTTTTACCTTTAATGATGGCCACCTGTTTGAGCAGCTGTTCTTTCTAGCTCTTGACAGTGTGAATGATGTAGATGTAAGAAAGGCAATCACCCCATGGGTAGTGTTCACAACTAATGGGTGAAACATTACTAGGTGTGCAGTTTTGTTTAAAGCCACTGCTAAGGTTGCTATGTACCTTGTACATCAAAACGAAAAACTTTAGTACTTAAAAAATATACCTTCAGCCTCCCCCTTTCTAAAACAAAACCACATTTTCTTTTTTTTTTTTTTAAGAAATATCCAGGTCAAAATGACCTGTGTTATTATCCCGCAAGTAAATTAATGAAGGCGGTATAGCGATCTGTAAAAGGTATGTTATGAGCTAAAGTGATCTTGTTGATCTTCCTTGAAGTAATTATGGTCCAGTCCTCATTGCCTGTGGATCATATTCAAAACATATGATGGTCGCACAACACATAATCATTAAAATTACCACCACGACTGTCTATGGAAAAATCAAACCAGCAAGGCTTATTATTATTACTTTTTACTGGATCAAACTGCACAGTCAGTTCTTTCCGCTAGAACCTGCAAATTGACTTGTGTGGTTTGTAAAGTTAAACACATCAAACAAACTTGAATCTTCTATTCTTTTATACAAATCACACATCATAGGTTTATTTCTCCTGTTTAAATGTAAAATTTGATAATTAGACCGCCTTCAGTGCATGACCTGGAGGAAAAAATAGAACCTTTATCAAACAATTTATGAACAACAATGCTGCAAAAAAAGTCATATTGCTTGGTCCATTTTTAAACAATAATCTCTGATAATAGTGCGGACATGGGTCTCAGTTCTGTCGACGTATACATTCTTGACTTGATATAATCAGCATAAGATATCATAATAAGACATAATAACTGTAGGAGGTCATTCATAGTTATATGCAAACACAAGTGGTTAAGATGAATCACTAATACACAGTAAAATTATATTTTCTTCACAATCCCCCCTTTGATTCATTTTAATCATTCAATAGTTCTAACAGATTAATTTCAGCGTTTCCGAGTGGTATCGCTTGTCAACATTATTGAAGTTTTGTTTTGGAGGCCTTGTGACCTTGCTCTGCCAGATGCTTCAACAGAGCCAAAGTAGCTTCTTTACATATGGTCTGGGTTGGTGCTGCCACCAACATTTCAAAAATCGATTTCTGTCAAAGTCTTATCAGTCCCATGGCCCATTTTCTGTCAGATATTAGTTCCGTCATAGTCAAACAGTCTAGTTTATTCAGTCAAATCTTCACAGGAAACCTAATCTTTAAATTGGAAAATAGTGTTATTTTCTTTTAACATTTAATACATTATATTTAAATGAGCTCAACTATTTTATTTGCCATGGCTAATAAATATTAACTCACTTGCCCCACTTACTCATGACCTCATCAAAAACAAACATACACACACATACACACACACACACAGTATTAACCAGAGATAAGAACAGAGTGTGAAGAAAGCTTGTAACTAATAAAGTCTATTTTTCAACTATAAACGACCTATTAATTTAAGTCAAACAAACTAAAACTCATATTTCTTATGGACAAATTTATTTATTTAACCTTCAACCATATGTTAATTATTTTAAACCTAAATGACATTTATTTAATCTGGGCAACATATGACCTTACTGCTGGCAGCAGTTCAGGTTCAGTCAGGCTGGTTATTTAAACAGTTGTTCACTGACAGACAGACTGATGGCCCTGTGAAATGGACAGCTCTCTTGATCATAAGAAACTGACCATTAACAATTCCTCAGCGTCGTCATTTCCCTGATCTGGGCAGATCACAAACAGATCCTCACTCATCTTTGGTCGAGCATGCCCTCGCTTTTCGCTACAGATTCTCACAGCCTCCATCACACACTCGTCTTTTAGCACACATCGTTTGATTCCAAGCCCTGACATGTTCACCACTATTGACATTAGAGTAAATGCTTTATTAAAGCAGTAAACACACTCTGTCTTTCACACTCTATTGTTAAGCTTAAATTTTACATTTACCTTTACTTTATTCTAATTCACAGTGTTTCTTAACTTATTATTGTATCATGTTATTTTACCCTCACTCACTACTACCATAACTATTATTTATTTAATAGTTTACTCATTTGCTTTTAGTTATGCTAATTTATTATTCCCTAGTTTGGTTATTCCCCCCACAATATAGAAAAGAGTTTAGAATAGAAAATGAATAGGGTTTTAGTTTCTACACCCATCATGTCACACACTCATACCTAATCCACTTAAACAACTCTCATAATTTTAACAGAATAACATATACAGTGGTGCCACACCCAAACCAACACAATTATCTCACTATATCGTACTGCAATATCTCAACACATTTTATTCAGTGTGCACATTAATTTATAAATACTGCAGTTTTATTTTAATTTATGGTTCATACTCTAATTATTACTTATTTTAAACTTCTGTATTACAGCATGTCGAGCCATTTAAGCACACTATATATATATATATATATATATATATATATATTAGGGCTGTATTCAACTAAGGTTTTTCATAGTTGAATCTGATTCGTCAGATTTTCCCTATAGTCGACTGATAGTCGAATCAGTTAAAATTTCACCACAAGATGGCGCTATAAGCGTGTTTTTTTTTACGATTTTTTTTTATATTTTACATGTTTTTCTAGAGCACCGTAAATGGGTTAAAGCGCACACATCATTAAAAAAATATATATTAACAGAAATTAGGATGTGTAACAATCACCTGCGGCACCTGTCCCTCGTTTGGTTTCTGATTATCTCACTTGGGTGATTGGTTGGGTTAGTGCACATCTTTAATTTGTGGTTACCTTACCCGATGTTGCTTTGTTCGTTTACCCCCTTTCTGTTGGTGCTTCGGCACCACTTTTTTAATAAATTCTAGTTTTGGTTTTTATCCCGGTGTTCCAGTTTTTCTCCATCAGCATTTCTGCCACGGTGTGTTATTGCGCATTCGTTCCGCGCAGGCCGCACTCGTGGGAGCGTCTCCCTCTGTTTAGACCGGCTGACGCTGTGGCTTACGCGTAGCCGGATCCCGGGAGACGTTCATTATGCGCGAGCGGCATTCGCGATTTCCCCGCGGAGCCGCTCATCTCCGGGGAAAGACGGACATTTGTGACAGGATGATTTTATTTGACAAAAGGCTATATATATAATGAAAACAAAGACATTTCATGTAAAAACTAATGCTTAGCAGCAGCCATGGGCACCCCATGTGATCAAAATGGTACATTCGACTATGAGGTTCATAGTCGACTACGGTTCTCCGAATCGAATCGTCGAATCAGCGAATATTGCAGCTCACCCCTAATATATATATATATATATATATATATATATATATATATATATATATATTTTTTTTTTTTTAATATATATATTTACATAACATTATATAACAGCAATTCAAACAAGACCAGTCAGTTCCAATGTGTCCTTTAAACAGGCTGTATGACTGTCACAGGCAATGAGTAAGTCATCAACTTATTTGCAGAGCAAGGTGTTGTCATGCAGGATGGCGTCGTACTGCAGTGCCAATAAGTCTTTTAGGAGACACTGATTAAAAATACCTGGACTGTCTTTGTACTGGAGCAATCTGTTGTAGGTGTATTGTTGACCCCTAAATGTGAAAGCAAAAATTTGCTTGACCTCATCAGATAGTGGAATACTAAAAAAATGCATTTGCCAGGTCTACTACTGTAAACCACGCATGTTCTGGGGTGAGGTTCTGCAGCATTCTGTAAGGGTCAGGTACTGCAATCCCCTCAGTGATTGTTACTTGGTTAATGAGTCTTAAATCATGCACCATCCTATATTCATTCTTACCAGGCTTCAACACAGGCAGGATGGGTGTGTTCCAGGGTGAGGGTGTCAGTACTCCTACCTTCAAGAGGTCATGTATCGTGTCAGCATTCCCTTCTATCACCTCACGCTTTAGGGGGTAATGTGGTCAATTCACAGGAGTGGTGTTTGGCTGGACACTTTTCGGGGCCACGTGATGTTCAGTCAGTCCCATGTCTACTTTGGATACCGTCCAAAGTGTCATTGGCACCTGTCCCAGCAGATCTGGCGTCTGTGGGTGATCTGTTAGTTCTCTGCAATGATACCTGTTTAAAACCACATGTTCAAATTTGCCTTCATCCAAGCACTTGCATTCAATTTGCCAGTACTTACCACACGCTGTCTTGTGTAAGTAGGGGTGTCTGTGGGCTGAAAGTCCAGTGTCAGAGCATGTTTCACCATCGGGCCAAGTTGTCTGGCCTCAAGACCAGTCAGTTATGAATAGTGTTGTGTGGTGCGCTGTCTGCATACTTATCTGCTCGTCACACCTCCTTTTGTCTGGGATTCAGGATTACTACAGCCGCCACCCCTTCTGGACCCATTATGATGCTGTTGGTGCGCAGCAGTGTGTCGTGGCCCACATAATCCCTGTCCCACAGATAATTTCCCCACATTTGATCCGCGAGCACTGATGTCCCTGCTCTGATGTCCAACAAAAATCCTACATCCCACCCTTTTACAGACAACTTCAATATCGGTTCTCGGCTGCCGAGGGTGGGACGGACTGGTGACTGGGCAGCGTCATTGGTGGTTGGGTCCGGGGCGGTAACCCCGGGGTGGACCTCTGCCTCCTCGCCATCTCCCTTCCTCGCACTGTGGGCATTCTCTTGCGAAATGTCCCAGTCGGCCACACGAATAACTCTCCCGCCTTCCCATTGTGTTGTTGTGTCCCCCATTCCTGGGTCTCACAACAGTGTCGGACTCAGAGAGCCCCACTTTTTGTACCAATTCAACCAAGGTCTTTTTCATGGCATCAATTTTGGGACCCCTCCCCACTACGTAACCCCTGGCCAAAGACACCCTTATTTTACACTCATGAGACTGTGTTGTGATTCTACAGTCTTGCTTGTTTGAGCGCAGGACAGGGTACAGGGCAGGTACAACATTAACACTAGGAAGGGCGGTTGGGCATATGGGAGGGGAGCTAGTAGTGGGAGGTGTGTAGGGAGGAGGGGTCAGAGTAGGAATGGGTTCCTGCTTCACTTCCTGTTTCTCACCAGTTGACTCTACATCCTTGCCCTTGCGCTCTGTAATCACCGCCATGTGTTCCAGTATTAATCTTACAACAAATGATCACGCCCATCCTTGCCCAACTGCAGGGCAGCATCGATGGTCTAAAGCCCCGCACCACACCATTCATTAAACATGCTTTCAACCTTCTTCGCCACCTTATCGTGTCTCACAACTGGATTCATTTCTTTCACTCGCTTCACCACCTCATTTTTACTGAACACACAAGCTCGCACACACACACGCAAAACAACCTCAATTCAACCTCTCTCGTGCGTCCACGAGCCAAACAATGTCACCCAAATGCAGCTGCTTTATTGCTGTATGCTGAGTTTGACTTGGACTCTATTTCAGATACACCCGCGCGCACAGTGCTTTAACTTAATCAACTTTAAACAACTTTAAACAAACCAATTTCACCCTCGCCCCCACAAGTGTCTCCTTAAAACTACCTTGATCTCATCCACCCCAGAAGCCCTGCCACCAAGGAGCCCTCTGACTACCTTAGCGACTTCAGCCACAGTGATGGACAAGCCTCCCCCCGGGTCCTCTGACTCTGCCTCCTCTCCGGAGGGCATATTGGTGGGATTGAGAAGGTCCTTGAAGTATTCCTTCCACCGCCTAATGACGTCCCCAGTCGAAGTCAACAGTGCACCCCCTCCACTATATACTGTGTTGGTGGCACACTGCTTTCCCCTCCTGAGTCGCCTGACAGTTTGCCAGAATCTTCTAGGAGCCGACCGAAAGTCACTTTCCAAAGTCTCACCGAACTCCTCCCACACCCGGGTTTTTGCCTCCACGACGCACAAAGCCGCAAATCGCTTGGCCTGTCGGTACCGGTCAGCTGCTTCTGGAGTTCCACAAGCCAACCATGCCTGATAGGACTCCTTCTTCAGCTTGACGGCATCCCTTACACAGGGTGACCACCACCGTGTTTGAGGGTTACCGCCACGACAGGCACCGACTACCTTTCGACCACAGCTCCTGTCCGCCGCCTCAACAATGGAGGAACGGAACATGGCCCATTCAGGCTCAATGTCCCCCACCTCCCCCGGAATGTGGTTGAAGCTCTGACGGAGGTGAGAGTTGAACATCTGTCTGACGGGTTCTTCTGCCAGACGTTCCCAGCAAACCCTCACTATACGTTTAGGTCTGCCTGGTCTGACCGGCATCTTCCCCCGCCATCTGATCCAACTCACCACCAGGTGGTGATCAGTTGACAGCTCAGCTCCTCTCTTCACCCGAGTGTCCAAGACACATGGCCGCAAGTCCAATGACACCACTACAAAGTCGATCATTGAACTGCGGCCTAGGGCATCCTGGCGCCATGTGCACTTATGGACACCCTTGTGCTCGAACACGGTGTTCGTGATGGACAAACCGTGATTTGCACAGAAGTCCAACAACTGAACACCACTCGGGTTCAGATCAGAGAGGCCATTCCTCCCAATCACACCTCTCCAGGTCTCACTGTCATTGCCCACGTGAGCGTTGAAGTCCCCCAGTAAGACTACAGAGTCTCCAGGGGGAGCATTTTCCCGTACCCCCCCCACAGACTCCAAGAGGGCTGGGTACTCTGAACTGCTGTTCGGCGCATAAGCGCAGACAACAGTCAGTACCCGTTCCCCAACCCGAAGGCGTAGGGAAGCTACCCTCTCGTCCACCGGAGAAAACCCCAACATGCACGCGTCAAGCCGGGAGGCCACGAGAAAGCCCACACCTGCCCGACGCCTCTCACCATGGGCAACTCCAGAAAAGAACAGAGTCCAGCCCCTCTCAAGGAGATTGGACCCAGAACCCAAGCTGTGCGTTGAGGTGAGCCCGACTATATCTAGCCGGTATCTCTCAACCTCCCGCACCAGCTCAGGCTCCTTCCCTGCCAGTGAAGTGACGTTCCAAGTTCCGAAAGCCAATTTCAGCAACCGAGGATCACGACACCCAGGCCCACGCCTCCGGCCACCGCCTGATCCACACTGCACCGAATTCCTATTACTAACCCCCCCACAGGTGGTGAGCCCATTTGAGGGGGAACCCATGTAACTCTTTCGGGCTGGGCCCGGCCGGGCACCACGGGAAAGTGCCCGACCGCCAGACGCTCGCTGACGAACCCCATCCCCGGGCCTGGCTCCAGGGTGGGGCCCCGATAACCATATATCGGGCAGGTACACGTATTCCTGGTGTTTCTTTTCATAGGGGTTTTTATTGGACCACTCTTTGTCTGGCCTGTCACCTAGGACCAATTTGCCTTAGGAGACCCTGCCAGCAGCTTTTTGCCCCAGACAACATAGCTCCTAGGATCATTCAAGCACGCAAACTCCTCCACCACGGTAAGGTGGTGATCCAAGGAGGAGTATATATATATATATATATATATATATATATATATATATATATATATATATATATATATATATATATATGCTGACATTACCATATATATATATATATATTTATTTATTTTTTTTTTTTTTAGATGACCAGAAACAGAAGTCAACTGGCAGTTTAGCATGACAGTCCCCTCTTGGTAATGTCAGCGTGTATGTGTGTGTGTGTGTGTGTGTTCACTGGCATGTAGATTTATGAAGCAACATAGACATGTGTTTAATAATGTAAAACTAACTGCATCAGTTGGTACAGTCCTCAAAACCAATTTCATTCTCAACCAAACGGAAAAAGATTCCGTATTGATGAATGTAATCTTAGTAATGCTCCAGTTCATGTGCTGTAGCAATGTGGAGATTAACCCTCATGCATAAAAACAAATAAAATCTAAAGGTTTATTACAAACATGTTATAATGGAAGCAATGCATACTTTATCTTAGAGTGGAGCAGAAGAAGCATGCTAATTTTTGATAGAAAATTGTTGTCTTTAAATTTTTCTGGACTGGAAAAGCACTGTTTCCCCAGTAGCCCCAGTGGCCTAATGGATAAGGCACTGGCCTCCTAAGCCAGGGATTGTGAGATCAAGTCCCATCTGGGGTGATGGTAAGCCAAAGTGCTGCTGCAGGTATTTTTGAAACTCCACGGCAGAGTGTTCAATCTGCATTTGTTGGAGCTTCTGTCCGTTTCTTTCCCTGTCCGTTGTTTGCTATGCCTTAAGTTCTGCCATTTTTCTTCAGATGTTATCCTTTTTGCAAGCTCCTTCAAGCATTGGTGGTATAGTGGTTAGCTTAGCTGCCTTCCAAGCAGTTGACCTGGGTTCGATTCCCGGCCAATGCATGCTGTTAAACTTTAAGTTAGTGTGAAGCAGAGCATGAGCCGTTTATGTTAGATCTCATATGACTTGAAGTTAAACTTTACGTCAAAATCATGATTCTGCTTGACAATATTAAAAATAAACATAATTGTTAAAATCAAATCAGACATTATTCTCATTTTCTCAGAATACGAGTGAGCAGTAAAATGAAATTAGGTTTCTTCAGGCTTCTGTTCCAATATTGGCAAATCTTCCTCGAATTTAGCTCCAGCTGGGTTCATCTTCCACACCTCCTACCAAAGCAAAGGCTGCATAGACGAGGTGGCCGAGTGGTTAAGGCGACAGACTGCTAATCTGTTGTGCGTTGCATGCGTGAGTTTGAATCTCATCCTCGTCGAAACTCAAGAATATGACTCAATTGCTTTTATCTGGTTCATTCTAATAAGAATTAAGTTTTTGTGGCACTGGGTCAGAAGAACTGAGGTTTACACTAAAATGAATGTTGTTCAGTCAATGGGTGTTCTTTCTAATTTCTTAAATCCATTCTAATTTCATTTAATTGTAAGATTTGTATTTATTTACTGTTATAAGTTCCATCCATCCATCCATTATCTTCCGCTTGTCCGGGGTTCGGGTCGCGGGGGCAGCAACCGAAATAGGGAGACCCAGACCTCCCTCGCCCCAGCCACCTCCACCAGCTCGACTGGGGGAACCCCAAGGCGTTCCCAGACCAGCTGAGAGATATAATCCCTCCAGCGTGTCCTGGGTCTTCCCCGTGGTCGCCTTCCAGCCGGACTTGCCTGGAACACCTCCCTAGGAAGGTGCCCAGGAGGCATCCTTACCAGATGCCCGAACCACCTCAACTGCCTCCTTTCAATGCGGAGGAGTAGCGGCTCCACTCCAAGTCTCTCCCGGATGACCGAGCTTCTCACCCTATCTCTAAGGGAGAGCCCTGCCACCCTGCGGAGAAAACCCATTTCGGCCGCTTGTATTCGCGATCTTGTTCTTTCGGTGTAAGGATGTAATGTATAATGGAGAGTAATTTATTTGATATATTAGAGATTGAGGTCATATGCTTAAAAGTTTATGTTTATATTATTCTTAATCATTCAAATGCATTTCATTCATATCATTGAACCATTTACTATAATACATTATGTTGATCTAATGACCCTTAGAAGGCCTCTCTTTCTCTGGTGAAAGGCCTAACTGACCTTGGCTTCTGGCTGAGGAATACATGTTTGCTAGTTACTGTCCTGTGGAAAATGATTGGGCTCAAGCTTCACACGGTTGGGACATGGGTTGTATTGACTAACTGTGGTTCTGTCACATGCACCTGGTTAGCAGTCTGTGGGAAGACTGTCTTTGTTTTGTGTTTTGTTCGTTTCCATCTACCTATATAAACGAGCTGTGAATCCTAATAAATCGAAGCATTGATGATCAATGTTATGGTTGGTCATGGAGGGGCGGTGCCTCCAGGGGTAGCCCCGCCCCTCATTTAGCACATTGTTTGCCACTCATGTATGCGTTGTCAGTGTTATCTGTTTGTATTCTTAGTTTTGCTTAGTTATGTTTGCGTGTTGTGTTTAGTGTCAGGTATGCCTTGTCAGTGTCATGTGTGTATTCTTAGTTTTGCTTAGTTATGTTCGCGTGTCGTGTTTAGTACCATGTGTGTGTTCTCAGTCATGTTATGTTTTGCGTATTGTCAGGATTTATGTTCCCGTTTTTCGTTTTGAGTATTGTCATGTTGTGTTTAGAGTATTGTTATTGTCATGTGTTGTGTTTAGCCTTTGTCTTGCTGTGTTATGGTCCCATGTTATGTTTAGTCTAGTGTTATGCTTTGTTATGGTCACGTGTTGTGTTTTGTCATGTCATGCTTTGTTATTGTCACATGGTCACGGTTTGTTTTGGTCACATGGTGTGGGTTGGTCTCTGTGTTCACGCCCCTGTAATTATGCACACCTGGGTTCCTGATCACTGTTCCTTATTTAAGCAGCTCACTCCCGTCACTCCTGGCTAGTTGGCCTTGGTTTGCGCACCTACCTTGTCACGCCTCGTCCACTCTGGCCCTCACCCCTAGTCACGCCTTGTACTTTGTCTCGCCCTGTTCTTAGTCATGCCATGTTCTTAGTCTCGCCCCGTTCCTAGTCTCTTCCTGTTCTTGCTACGTCCTGATCTCCACGTCCTGTCTTGTGTTGCACCTCGCCCTGGTCTCGTCTCGTCCTGTCTTGATTGCACCTCATCTTCGTTTGGTCCTGTGTTTGTGCTCTGTTGCAGTTCTACGTCCCGCCTTGGTTCACCGGACATTCAGCCACACTCCACCCTGTTCACGGTGCGGTTTGGAACACGGCCCTGCTGACGTCGGACGCCGTGACGTCAGGCCCCATCTCCGCAGCCGCCCGTGTAATGTTACGGTTACCTGTGTGTGGCTGAATAAACACTTTGTTTACATCTAATCCCCGCCCCGACCTTGTCGTTCCGAGTAGCGGATCCACCCACGTTTTCACGGTTTGCCCTGGTAAACCGTAACATTACCAACTAGCCAAAAGATGGATCCCTCGGATCGGCTCGGCTACGGAGCGGAGCCGGCATCTCCTCCATTCCCCGCATGGCCGGTCGACCCTCGCCCGAGGTTCCAGTGCAGCAGTCCGAGTTTCCAGTGGACCAGTTGCCCCCTGCTCCGTGTCAGTTGCCCCCTGCTCCGTGTCAGTTGCCCCCTGCTCCGTGTCAGTTGCCCCCTGCTCCGTGTCAGTTGCCCCCTGCTCCGTGTCAGTTGCCCCCTGCTCCATGTCAGTTGCCCCCTGCCCCGAACCAGTTGCCCCCTGCCCCGAGTCAGTTGCCCCCTGCCCCGAGTCTTCTGCCCGTTGTAATCCCTCCAGCGCCAGAGCCCGCTGCCGCCCTGAATCGGCGTCCTCGCCGTCTCCGCGCCCTGAAGGGACCCCCGCGTCGCCGTCACGCCCTGAGGCGACCTCGTCTGCGCCTCCGTCGCGCCCGGAGGCGGTCTCGCTGCCTCGGTGCCCGGACCTGGCGCCCACGAACCTCTAAGCGTCTTGAGACTGTCAGCACGCACCTCGGCCCACCATACGAACCCCAGGTACTTTCTGTCAGCCCACAGGGTCCGGGGCCCCCTAGTGCTCTATACCTGAGCATTTCCTCGGCAGGCTACCCTACAAGACTTTTTAGGGTGCCAGGAGGCACCCGTTGAGGGGGGGGTATCTGTTATGGTTGGTCATGGAGGGGCGGTGCCTCCAGGGGTAGCCCCGCCCCTCATTTAGCACAGTAAACCGCAACAGATCAACACTCGCGTGGTTGTCTTTTCTTCCCAAACGTTTGCACTTCGGCACACAGAGGGCTCCGGCATCAGGTTCAGAAGCATCATTTGCAGTCAGCGTGTTTCCTGACTGATAGCTGACAACGGGGTCAGCTTTTCATTTGGCATCGGGACCGCAGCTGTTTGGTCGGCTCGGGATTTGGAACCTAACAATCTGGGGGCTCGTCCGGGATAAGGCTTGGGTAAGTGTTTATTCCATTTACTCCTGTCTTATCCCTTTATTTGGCATCTAAATTCCTAATATTTTATGGGTTTTAGTTATATTGCTATTTTAAAGCTGTTAAAAGGGGGGTTATTACAGTAGGGGCACACGCACCTATTAGCACAGCCAGTGTGTTTTCCTGGCTGGGACTAGGTCTTTCACAGGTGGTGTTATTTTCAGAGTATTTTCTGATACGCACCTTTTCACGGTCAGTGTGTTTCCTGACTGGGGTCTGGTTGGGACCAGGTCTTACAAAGGTGGCGGTTACGTTATAATTATACGTTATATTAACGTTATAATACGTATGGGTATGGGGACCACGCACCTTGACAGTCAGTGTGTTTCCTGGCTGGGATCCGTTCTTACACAGGTGGTGAAGCCATACAACCCTGTCCACTGATAGGAGCCACTGCTCTGTGCCGATCCAATATATTGCCTTGGTTTTTGGTACTGTTACGGTGTGTTTTATTTGTATCTGTATTTGTCTTATAAGACGATGGGGAGGATTTTTAAAGAAATCCTGTGACATATTTATGGTCTTTAGGCTTATATTTTATTTTTAACGATTTGATTATAGTCTCCTAACATGCAAAACACCGTCTAATCTTTGTTTCTTTTCCTCCACTTGCTCTGAGCATGTGATTACAGATGATGAGCCTGAGTCTGATGACATGCTACATTTGGTGAATCTGGTTATGCGGACGGAACACAAGGACGCAGTAGGCTGTATTAATTGCGCTATTAACTTTGTTGTAGTGTTTTGTGGCATATTTTGTGGCATATTGTGGCATATTTTAAATATTTTGGTTTAAGATACTTTGTACTGACGGAGGTATGAATGTATGTGTTTTGTACTAAAATCATTCCACAATTTTTCCTATTTTGAACTTTTCCAGCTTATATTCTAGGTGAATATGACAAAACTGAGAAATAATAAAACTATCATAACCACAAGCAAATAAGAAAATATAAATAATAAAATAAAAGTATTGGTTAAAAGTAAGTAAGTAACATAACATGATACAATAATAAATTAAGAAGTAAATTAATTAATAAGTTCATAACCATATAATGTATGAAAGACAAAATGTACACTGCTTTCATTTATTGTGTTAAATAATGGTTAACAAATCAGGGCTTGGAATTTATAACTACGTTCTGAAAGGTCATGAACCGATGGAGACTGAGTTTCCAGTGAGAAAAGAGGACATGCCCCCCGAAGACAGGTATAGGTCTGTTGGTCCCAGACCTGCCCAGATCAGGGGGGATGTCGACGCTGGAAAGTCATGGTCAGTATCTCAGGACCAGAGAGCTGTCCAGATCACCAAGTCTGCCATGTCTGTGAGCCAAACCACAAACCAAGCCTGACTGAACTGCTGTCATTTGAAATGTAAAAAATATTTTAAAAGTAAAACTATAGGATGCACAAATTAATTAAATTCATTCAAGCTACACATTGTAAATATAAAATTAATTAATTAAATAAAGTAATAAATAAATGTCTCACATATTAATATTTGCTTAATATTTGCTTAACAGTTGAATGAACAGGTAATTTAAGGCTAAAACAGTAATAACTCTATAGTAATAGAGACACATTTCTCATAAGCTCTGCCTGCGCTATTGGGTCTGTTTTCATCTTCTTATCTCTGTTTTAACATTGTGTGTGTGTGTGTGTGTCTGTCTGAGAGTACGGATGTGTATGCGAGATTTTGTGTAAACAAATTGCTGTTTGGATTGTGGTTGTTTAACAGATTAAAGTAGTAAAAGCTTTTGGAATTGGTATGGTGTGTCTTTATCAATTAGCAGCTGCCTTAAAAATAGTTTTGAATTCATGGTAATAATCTATTAAATTACAAAGCAATGAATGAACAGAGCGAAATGTTTCATTTACTTTGCATCACTTTAATTTTTCATTTAATGAATCAAGGGGTACCCCAGGAATATTTAACTGGTAACTAACTAGACCTGACCTGACTGACAATACATAACGAGGACAAGGACTTATAAATGATATTTGTATTTTCTCCACAGGAGCACGAGAAAAAGTTTGCAGAGACATTAATAATACATAATGATTAAAGTTATAACTTTTCTTTGCAGCAGTGAGTTGTACATTCATGCATGTTTCTTATCATCTAACTGATAAGAGTTTTACTTTCTCCAGGCTGTGCACCGAATGTGGCCTCAACAGACTCCACATTTAACAAAAGAAACACGTGTATTAAACCTATTTTTGTGACGATCTTACGATCGAGCGAGGCGGATCCGCTACTCGGAGACAACGAGCTGAGTGCAGGTACAGTCACAACGATGTTTATTAAATCCACAGATGAAGACACAGAACACAGGATGTGGATAAGGTGAGGCGAGGCGTGATGACGTCACACGGGGAGTAATACAAACTAACAGGGTAACGGAACGGAGTGCACTAGACGGCGAGAACAACAACACATAAACGGGCAAAACCGGAACACAGGACGAGGTAACCAAAACTAGGATCGCACGGACGGGCTAGTAGTGTCTAGGCTGGCAGACGCGTGGCATGAGACAAACTGGCGGAGAGTGACGGGCGTGTAGGATATTTATAAAGAAATGGTGACTGATCCCAGGTGCGCGTGATTATGGGGGCGTGACACAAAACACCACGTGACAACACAAACCGTGACATTACCCCCCCCTCAACGGGTGCCTCCCGGCGCCCTAAATGGCTTGTCCAGGAAGCGGCGGTGGAAATTGTCTATGAGGGACGGGTCCAGGATGGCCGCTCGGGGAACCCAGGAACGCTCCTCCGGGCCGTAGCCCTTCCAGTCCACCAGGAACTGGATTCCCCGGCCACGGCGACGGGAGTCCAGCAGTCGGTGGACAGTGTATGCGGGCTGTCCATCAATCAGGCGGGGGGCTGGGGCTGGGCGGGGTGGGGGGTTGAGCGGGGAGTGCGTGACGGGTTTAACATGGGAAACGTGGAAGGTGGGGTGGATACGCATAGAACGGGGTAGCTGAAGGCGGACGGCAGTAGGGTTGATGATGCGGGAGATGGGAAAGGGGCCGATGTAACGGGGAGACAATTTCCGTGACTCTGTCCTGAGAGGGATGTTCTTACTGGACAGCCACACGAGCTGCCCCACCTTGTAACTGGGGGCCAGGCGGCGTCTCCTGTTGGCCGAGGCGGCGTAGGAGCGCTGGGCTTGGCGGAGCGCGATCAAGGTGTTCCTCCAAGTGCGGTGGCAGCGGCGGATGTGCTGGTTCACCAAAGGCACACTGGTCTCGATCTGGTCCTCGGGAAACAGGGGGGGTTGGTAGCCCAGTGCTACCTCAAAAGGCGATTTCCCCGTGGCGGAGCTGCGCGCGGTGTTGATCGCGTATTCCGCCCACGCCAGGTTCTCACTCCAGCGCTCTGGGTGTTGGGCAGACATACAGCGTAGGGTGGTCTCTACCAGCTGGTTGGCCCTCTCGGCTTGTCCGTTGGCTTGTGGGTGACCCCCCGATGTCAGCGACACATCGGTTCCAAAGAACCTATGGAACGCTCTCCACACCTGGGAAACGAACTGGGGTCCCCGGTCCGACACGATGTCCCTGGGGATGCCGGATATCCGAAACACCTGCTCAAAACAGACTTTGGCCGTATCAAGGGCGGAGGGAAGCTTGGCCAGAGCAATTAGACGCACGGACTTGGAGAACCGGTCTACTATGGTAAGAATAACCGATTTACCTCTAGAGTTGGGTAGGCCGGTTACGAAGTCCAGAGCGATGTGGGACCAGGGACGCCCAGGTATGGAGAGCGGCTGAAGCAGTCCTGCAGGGGGCTGATGCGACGCCTTGTTCCGCGCACAGGTGGTACAAGCGGCGACAAACTGTCGGACGTCGGCGGCCAAGGTGGGCCACCAGAACTGGCGCCGAATGAGTTCCTCCGTGCGCGCTCCCCCAGGGTGGCCGGCCCAGCGACTCTCATGCCCCCACTTGAGTACTGCGGTGCGAGCGGCGGAGGGCACGAAGGTCCGGTTGGGAGGACCCAGCCCAGGATCCGGATCCTTCGTCAGCTCGCGCTCGATGATGCGCCGGATCTCCCAAGACACACCTGCAATGACACGGCTGGGGGGGAGAATCGGGTCAGTGCAGGGTTCCTCCTTACCGTCAGAGAAGAGGCGGGAAAAGGCATCGGGCTTGGCGTTCCTAGTGCCGGGACGATAGGACATGACGAATTGGAACCGACCAAAGAACAAGGCCCACACGAGCCTGACGGGAGTTCAGGCGTTTTGGCCGACTGGATGTAGGCCAAGTTCTTGTGGTCGGTCCATACCACGAACGGCTGGGCTGCCCCTTCCAGCCAGTGTCGCCATTCCTCCAACGCGAGCTTCACCGCCAACAGCTCGCGATTCCCCACGTCGTAATTTCTCTCCGCCGTCGTCAGCTTCCGAGAAAAAAAGGCACAGGGGTGAAGCCTACCTTCCTCCGACTTCTGGGAGAGCACCGCCCCCACGCCGGCGCCCGACGCGTCGACCTCCACAATGAATTGCTTGGATGGGTCCGGTTGGATGAGAATGGGGGCCGTGGTGAATCGGTCCTTCAGGGTGTCCATGGCAACTTGAGCCTCCTGGGTCCATTGGAATCTCTCCTTGGTGGAGGTGAGGGCGGTGAGTGGGGCGGTGATGCTACTGTAGTTGCCAATGAACCGCCGATAGAAGTTGGCGAACCCCAAGAACCGCTGCAGTTCCGTCCTAGAAGTGGGGGTTGGCCAGTCAGCGATAGCCCTCACCTTCTCGGGGTCCGGTCGCACAGCCCCTGGTGACAGGATGAACCCCAAGAAGGGTACCGATCGCTGGTGGAAACTGCACTTCTCGGCCTTAGCAAACAAGCGGTTCTGCAGCAGGCGGTTCAGGACCAGTCGTACGTGCCGGGTGTGCTCGCTGGGGGTCCTGGAGAAGATTAGAATGTCGTCCAGGTAGACAAAGACAAATCTGTCCAGGAAGTCCCGCAACACATCATTCACCAAGGACTGGAACACGGCCGGGGCGTTCTTGAGGCCGAAGGGAACCACACGGTATTCGTAGTGGCCGCTGGGGGTGTTGAACGCCGTCTTCCATTCGTCCCCCTTCCTTATACGGACCAGATGGTAGGCGTTCCGCAGGTCCAGCTTGGTAAAAATGGTTGCTCCCTGCAAAGACTCAAATACGGATGATGTTAATGGCAGAGGGTATTTGTAGGGGACCGTGATGGCATTTAGTCCCCTGTAGTCGATGCAGGGACGCAGGGTACCGTCCTTCTTGGCGACAAAGAAGAACCCGGCCCCTACGGGGGAGGTCGAGGGTTGAATAAGTCCGGTGGCGAGACACTCCGACACGTACCTCTCCATAGCTTCCCTCTCCGGGCGGGATAGTGGGTAGATCCGGCTGGAAGGAAGAGGAGCCCCGGGCAGGAGGTCGATGGCGCAGTCGTAGACCCTGTGAGGCGGGAGCTGGCATGCCTTGTTCTTACTGAAGACCTCCCCAAGGTCATGGTACTCCTTGGGCACCGAGGAGAGGTCCACAGGGCCGGGACTGGTCGAGACCGGAGGGTCACAAGAGGCGGCGGCGGCGAGCAAACAGGACGAGTGGCTTCCTGTTCCCCAGGTCAGGATGCGGCCGCAGACCCAGTCTATGTGGGGATTATGCTTTCGGAGCCAGGGGAATCCCAAGATGACGGGGGTCTCGGGAGACTGGAACACCGCAAAGCATATTCTCTCCTGGTGGTTGCCCTCCAACGTCAGCCGCGTAGGTGAGGTGCGGTGGGTGATGGGGGACAACCGTCTGCCATCCAGCGCCAGGGTGCGGAGAGGATTCGCTAGGGGAGAAACAGTCAGACCACAGCGATTAGCAAACCCCACGTCTATCAGATTCTCCTCTGCCCCAGAATCTAATAGCACGTTTACGGTCACCTGTTTCTCCTGGATGGTGAGTACCGCAGGTAAGCTGAGACGGCGTGCTTGGTGTTGTAGTGGGGGACTCGACAACACCCCAAGTCCAACTGCCGCGTCAGGTCTCTTAGGGCGCACCGTGCAGTCTCGTAGCTGGTGGTCCCCTCCACCACAATAGAAGCAGAGCCTCTGGTCCTTGCGACGGTTCCGGACTTCAGGGGCCAGGGCGGCGCGTCCCAGCTGCATCGGTTCGACCCCCTCCGACTGCTTGGAGTCCCTAGAAGGTGTCGGTGGTCCTTGAGACGGAGCGGGGGCGCGGACCTGGCGTTCGTGGCGGCGAAGATTCATACGCCCGTCTATACGTATGGCTAGGTTAATAAGCTCTTGGAGAGAGTCCGGGCGGTCGCGGATAGCGAGTTCATCCCGCATGCGGTCATTGAGTGCGTGGCGGAACACGCCGCGGAGCGAGCGCTCACACCATCCCGACTCCGCGGCGAGGGTCTGAAACTCCACAGCAAACTCAGCCACAGAACGAGCCCCCTGTCGTACTGTGAGTATACGCGTCTCAATGTCCTCAGAATAGTCCGGCCGATCAAAAACCGCACGAAATCTCTCCAAGAACGAGGCAAACGAGGAGCCCAGGGGTGACGTCAGTCCCTGTGCCGCCTCCGCCCAACTGAGCGCGCGTCCACGTAGCAACCCGATGACAAACGCGATTTTATGGGCGTCCGTGGGGAAGCACGTGGGACGGATGTTGAAATACAGTTGGCACTGGAATATAAACCCCCGACAACGTTGGAGCTCCCCCCCATAAGGCTCCGGGGGAACAGCGGCACCGTCGTACTGTGGGGCAACCGCGGGCGGCGGATTCAGTACCTGGTTCGGAGGTGTGGTCACCGGTGCTGGCGCTGCGGGCGGCGCAGAGAGCGCAGTCTGCAGCTGGAGGGATAACTGGCTCACCAGATCCGCCAGTTCCTCCTGGCGACCATACAGCAGCTCTAGCCGCGAGACGAGCTGCTGTCCGGCTGGTGGTGGTGATGCCGGCTCCGCTCCGACAGCGCGTCGCTCCGAGGGATCCATGTTGGCCAGTTTGTAATGTGACGATCTTACGATCGAGCGAGGTGGATCCGCTACTCGAAGACAACGAGCTGAGTGCAGGTACAGTCACAACGATGTTTATTAAATCCACAGATGAAGACACAGAACACAGGATGTGGATAAGATGAGGCTAGGCGTGATGACGTCACACGGGGAGTAATACAAACTAACAGGGTAACAGAACGGAGTGCACTAGACGGCGAGAACAACAACACATAAACGGGCAAAACTGGAACACAGGACGAGGTAACCAAAACTAGGATTGCACGGACGGGCTAGTAGTGTCTAGGCTGGCAGACGCGTGGCACGAGACAAACTGGCGGAGAGTGACGGGCGTGTAGGATATTTATAAAGAAATGGTGACTGATCCCAGGTGCGCGTGATTATGGGGGCGTGACACAAAACACCACGTGACAACACAAACCGTGACAATTTTGTGTGATTTGCATTAAAAAGTTATTTTTCGGAGTCTGTTTGATGTTATGATTAACCGCACTAATCAAACAAGACGATTTGCAGGTTCTAGAGGATGGCGCTGACATAGCAGTGTGGACCAGTCCAAATAATAACTACTTGTCTATTTTCACTTTCACAGTATTTCACGAAAAGGGAGGACCACTGATGTATATTGATAATTATTTCGAGCAATGTGGGGCCGCCTGCGACTGCAAGTGTATTCCTTAACCATCAGAGTTGGTGACACCAGCCACTTCTGCACATCAACTTAAAGGGGTGACAAAAGCAAGATAATGTCACAATATATATTTTTTATATATTATAAATATTATTTTAATACTATATTAGACTCGGTTTGTTGTTTTTTTACCCACCAAGGGGGGTGGAAGAGAGCGGTATAGTCCGACCCTCACATAGTGGGGGGCTTAACCCGTTCTAATTAGCTTAAGGTTTCACACAAATTTTATTCTTTATATTTTGTTTGTAAATTTCATAAGTTACTCAACAGTCTAGACATTGCTCTTCTAATGGTGTGTGTAGCAACAGAAGCAGAAGCCGACCCTATAATTTTAATTATATGCCATTCCAATTATATACTGTTTTAAATATAGTCCACGACCCAAGGGGGGGTGCCGCTAGTACCACATCAACATTGGAAGAAAAATGTACCCCACCCTATCCTATCCTTTACCCCTACACCTACACTCACAAGCCTCAACCCTTATGCACTTCATCCCTCCATCTCTTCAGTCACAATCTTCCCCCTGGATGTTGTCCATACCCTTGTGCCACAATGAATACTGGCAAAGACAAATGCCATCTTACCATAAACTTATTATTGTTTTTTTTATTGCATGATTATTGATTTTTGTATTGTATTGGATTATTGTTATCATTACATCTTTGTGTTATTTCTGTCCTTTTTAAGTAGCCAAACATGGGACCCATCACACTTGTCTGTCTTTTGGTCCTTATCTGTGCTTACGACTTGGGCCGACCACCAATTGGGACAAATTCCTTATGTAAATCGCCACTCACAGTGATCAAATCAAATTTAAAACTCAAAATGACCTCATATACACGCACCAAACAGCAGCGAGCCACTAATTGGTACTGTAATTTGTTAGTAAAAATTGCTAATTTATACCCGAGGTGTAAACAACATAGAGTGACCACCAGACAGCAACAGTTTTAGAAATCTATGTTTCCGTCTACTGGTGTATGTAATTTGTATAAATGTGTTAAAGTTACTCATTATCATCTAGAATCTCTTTACAAATTAAAGTATAAATGCTATTTGAGAAAAACTTACTGCTCTGCGTTTAACCACTATTCAAAATCATATGTTTTTAGATGTTATTGTATTACCTATGTCAATGTTTTACCTGTGTGCCTGCTTATGACGACAATGGAATAGGAAATATTATTATTTAGAGGTGATGCATAATATTGCTGAAAATTTGTTACAGGATGATCATGAGGAGAGATCCTGGGAACTCTGGTGGACTCAGGTGGCTTTCACCCTATGTAGCAACTGCCCTTCCCATTTTGTTCAATATGGCACTCCTCTTTTTGGAACATGCTACTGCCAATGTATCCAGACCCGTATGACCAACCTGCTTCCCTCTGAACCTCCAACCTCCTGAGACCCGTGATGTATGTTGCAAGAAGACCAGACCCTGAGATCACTCCTCCTGCACATCTTTTTAAGTGATCACTTTGTGATCAAAGGGGGGACTGTAAGGATGTAATGTATAATGGAGAGTAATTTATTTGATATATTAGAGATTGAGGTCATATGCTTAAAAGTTTATGTTTATATTATTCTTAATCATTCAAATGCATTTCATTCATATCATTGAACCATTTACTATAATACATTATGTTGATCTAATGACCCTTAGAAGGCCTCTCTTTCTCTGGTGAAAGGCCTAACTGACCTTGGCTTCTGGCTGAGGAATACATGTTTGCTAGTTACTGTCCTGTGGAAAATGATTGGGCTCAAGCTTCACACGGTTGGGACATGGGTTGTATTGACTAACTGTGGTTCTGTCACATGCACCTGGTTAGCAGTCTGTGGGAAGACTGTCTTTGTTTTGTGTTTTGTTCGTTTCCATCTACCTATATAAACGAGCTGTGAATCCTAATAAATCGAAGCATTGATGATCTACACTCGCGTGGTTGTCTTTTCTTCCCATACGTTTGCACTTCGGCACACAGAGGGCTCCGGCATCAGGTTCAGAAGCATCATTTGCAGTCAGCGTGTTTCCTGACTGATAGCTGACAACGGGGTCAGCTTTTCATTTGGCATCGGGACCGCAGCTGTTTGGTCGGCTCGGGATTTGGAACCTAACAATCGGTCATTACCCAAAGCTCATGACCATAGGTGAGGGTCGGAACGAAGATCGACTGGTAAATCGAGAGCCTTGCCTTGTGGCTCAGCTCCAGTACCCCTGCATAGACTTTGCCGGGGAGGCTGAGGAGTGTAATTCCCCTGTAATTGGAACACACCCTCCGGTCCCCCTTTTTAAAAAGAGGCACCACCACCCCCGTCTGCCAGTCCAGAGGCACTGCCCCCGATTACCATGCAATGTTGAAAAGGCGCGTCAGCCAAGACTGCCCCACAACATCCAGAGCTTTGAGGAACTCCGGGCGGATCTCATCCACCCCAGAAGCCCTGCCACCAAGGAGCCCTCTGACTACCTTAGCGACTTCAGCCACAGTGATGGACAAGCCTCCCCCCGGGTCCTCTGACTCTGCCTCCTCTCCGGAGGGCATATTGGTGGGATTGAGAAGGTCCTTGAAGTATTCCTTCCACCGCCTAATGACGTCCCCAGTCGAAGTCAACAGTGCATCCCCTCCACTATATACTGTGTTGGTGGCACACTGCTTTCCCTGAGTCGCCTGACAGTTTGCCAGAATCTTCTAGGAGCCGACCAAAAGTCACTTTCCAAAGTCTAACTGAACTCCTCCCACACCCGGGTTTTTGCAACAATGGAGGAACGGAACATGGCCCATTCAGGCTCAATGTCCCCCACCTCCCCCGGAATGTGGTTGAAGCTCTGACGGAGGTGAGAGTTGAACATCTGTCTGAGGGGTTCTTCTGCCAGACGTTCCCAGCAAACCCTCACTATACGTTTAGGTCTGCCTGGTCTGACCGGCATCTTCCCCCGCCATCTGATCCAACTCACCACCAGGTGGTGATCAGTTGACAGCTCAGCTCCTCTCTTCGAGTGTCCAAGACACATGGCCGCAGTGTCCAAGACACATGGCCGTGTTGTATTTAAATTCTTCTGGACTGGAAAAGCACTGTTTCCCTAGTAGCCCCAGTGGCCTAATGTATAAGGCACTGGGCTCCTAAGCCAGGGATTGTGGGTTCAAGTCCCATCTCGGGTGATGGTAACTCCTCCACCATGGTAAGGTGGTGATCCAAGGAGGAGTATATATATATATATATATATATAATTTTTTTTTTTTTTTTTTAAATGACCAGAAACAGAAGTCCACTGGCAGTTTAGCATGACAGTCCCCTCTTGGTAATGTCAGCGTGTATGTGTGTGTGTGTGTGTGTGTTCACTAGCATGTAGATTTATGAAGCAACATAGACATGTGTTTAATAATGTAAAACTAACTGCATCAGTTGGTACAGTCCTCAAAACCAATTTCATTCTCAACCAAAAGCACTGTTTCCCATGTAGCCCCAGTGGCCTAATGTATAAGGCACTGGGCTCCTAAGCCAGGGATTGTGGGTTCAAGTCCCATCTGGGGTGATGGTAAGCCAAAGTGCTGCTGCAGGTATTTTTGAAACTCCACGGCAGAGTGTACAATCTGCATTTGTCAGAGCTTCTGTCCGTTTCTTTCCCTGTCCGTTATTTGCTATGCCTTAAGTTCTGCCATTTTTCTTCAGATGTTTTCCTTTTTGCAAGCTCCTTCAGGCATTGGTGGTATAGTGGTTAGCATAGCTGCCTTCCAAGCAGTTGACCCGGGTTCGATTCCCGGCCAGTGCATGCTGTTAAACTGTAAGTTAGTGTGAAGCAGAGCATGAGCCGAGCATATGAGATCTCATATGACTTGAAGTTAAACTTTACGTCAAAATCATGATTCTGCTTGACAATATTAAAAATAAACATAATTGTTAAAATCAAATCAGACATTATTCTCATTTTCTCAGAATACAAGTGAGTAGGTTTCTTCAGGCTTCTGTTCCAATATTGGCAAATATTCCCCGAATTTATCTCCAGCTGGGTTCATCTTCCACACCTCCTACCAAAGCAAAGGCTGCATAGTTGAGGTGGACGAGTGGTTAAGGCGACAGACTGCTAATCTGTTGTGTGTTGAATGCGTGGGTTTGAATCCCATCCTCGTCGAAACTCAAGAATATGACTCAATTGCTTTTATCTGGTTCATTCTAATAAGAATTAAGTTTTTGTGGCACTGGGTGAGAAGAACTGAGGTTTACACTAAAATGAATGTTGTTCAGTCAATGGGTGTTCTTTCTAATTTCTTAAATCCATTCTAATTTCATTTAATTGTAAGATTTGTAGGCGGCACGGTGGCTTAGTGGTTAGCATGTTCGCCTCTCAGCGCTAGGGATTCCCGGTTCGAATCCCCATCTGGGTGGAGTTTCCATGTTGTCTGCATGGGTTTCCTCCGGGTTCTCCGGTTTCCTCCCACAGTCCAAAAACATGGATCAAGTTAATTGAATTCTCAAAATTGCCCCATATAGAGTGTGTTTGTGTGAGTGTGTGCCCAGCGATGGATTGGCGACCTGTCCTGGGTCTATCTGCCCAGCGCCCGAGACGTTCTCCCCTGGATGGGCATGGGGAACCCCGCTGCGACCCTAATAGAGGATAAAGCAGGAGATAATGAATGAATGAATGTAAGATTTGTATTTATTTACTGTTATGTTATTGCATAAAATTCTTAAAAGTTTGAAATTCATTGTTTTGGTGTGGGACAGACTTGTAGCTCCTCCCACCTAACCTGTAAAGGAGGGTCTCTCAAACAAATCCATGTGCTTTGACCAGAGTTCACTGTTTCCTGAGGAGAAGTCGCAGTAGCAGCTTTGCCGTTGTCATTTTGCGTTCTTGCCTGATTTCTGGCAAATAAATTGTACAATGGTTCGAATTTCACAAAAAAGGTTAGTAAACCTTTGATTATTTCTTTATGCTGTTTAATGTGTGTGTGTGTTTGTGTGTGTTCACTAACATGTAGATTTATGAAGCAACATAGACATGTGTTTAATAATGTAAAACTAACTGCATCAGTTGGTACAGGCCTCAAAACCAATTTCATTTTCCATTTCCCAATTTCATTTTTCATTTCATTCCATATTGATGGATGTTATACATTTAGCAGACGCTTTTATCCAAAGCGACTTACAAATGAGAACACCACAAGTCAGAAGCCATGGAGAAAACCAACTATACTATAAATTCATCAAACCTTATTGTTATTCGAAGCTGCGCCCCCCCCCCCACCCCCGCTTTTTATTTATTTATTTTTTTACAACAGGTATTTGTTAAAGAGATGCGTCTTAAGTAGTTTCTTAAAACTGTTCAGTGATTCTGCCTTACGGACAGAGTTGGGAAGATCGTTCCATCATTTTGCAGTGGTGAACGCCACGGAGTGAGAATTAGCTCCTCGGTAAGGTGGAATCGCCAGGCGGCAATCATCACTGGAGCGAAGTGAACGAGTCGGAGTGTATTTTGAAAAGATAGAGTGAAGGTAGGAGGGGGAAGATCCAGAAATGGTTCTGTATGCCAGAGTCAGTGACTTGTACTGAATGCGAGCAGCTACAGGAAGCCAATGGAGGGAAGTGAGTAATGGAGTGACATGAGTTCGCTTGGGCTGGTTAAACACGAGTCGGGCTGCAGAGTTTTGAATCAGTTGAAGAGGTCTGACTGTGGAAGCTGGGATACCGACAAGTAGCGCATTACAATAATCAAGCCGGGATAAGACTAGGGCTTGAACAAGCAGTTGGGTAGCATGTTCAGTCAAAAAGGGTCTGATCTTCCTTATGTTGTAAAGAAGGAATCTACAAGAACGGGCGGTTTTGATAATATGATCAGAGAGTTTAAGGTGGGAGTCTATTGTGAACCCAAGGTTCCAGACCGAATCGGATGGGAAGATTGTGGAGCCCTCAATTTGGAAGGTCAGGTTGTGATGGATTGAGGGTTTAGCTGGGATAATGAGAAGCTCTGTTTTTTCTAAGTTTAATTTGAGATGACGGGCCTTCAGACAGATAGATATGTCGGTGAGGCACGCAGATACCCGATTTGAGATGGTGGTGTCGTCAGGGGAAAAGACAGATGAAGTTGAGTGTCAACAGCATAGCAGTGGTAAGAGAAACCATGCGCCTGCATGACTGTGCTCAGTGATGTCATGTAAAGTGAGAAGAGGAGAGGACCAAGTACAGAGCTCTGAGGCACACCAGTGCGTACTTGGTGAGAGTTAGAGATCTCCCCATTCCATGACACTTTGAAGGTCCTTCCTGTGAGATAGGATCGAAACCATTCAAGTGTCGTGCAAGAAAAGCCTAATTCAGCTAGCGTGGACAGTAGAATCTGATGATTTACTGTATCAAAAGCTGCAGAAAGGTCTAACAAAATGAGGACAGAGGATTGAGATTTGGCTTTGGCAGATTTAAGTGAGTCAATTACAGAGAGCAATGCTGTCTCCGGGGAGTGACCACATCTAAAACCGGATTGATTGGGATCAAGGAGATTATTCTGATTAAGAAATTTGGAGACCTGTGTGGATACCACCCGTTCAAGTGTTTTAGACAGGAAAGGTAAAAGAGAAACAGGTCTGTAGCTCTCGACCAAATTTGGGTTGAGCGTAGGTTTTTTGAGTAGGGGTTTGACTATGGCCTGTTTAAAACAATTTGGAAAAGTCCCTGACGTGATAATGATTAATGTTAAAAGTTAATGATGTGTGTCAAGTCAAGTCAAGTCAAGTAATTTATTTATATAGCGCTTTTTACAACAGTACATTGTCACAAAGCAGCTTTACAGAATGAAAAGCCTTTAAACCCCCAAAGAGCAAGCCGAAGCGACAGTGGCAAGAAAAAACTCCCTTTTATGTTGTTATTTAAGGAAGAAACCTTGGGAGGACCAAGACTCAATGGGGGACTCATCCTCCTTGAGCGGCCGGGCAGCAACAACAGTGTAGAACAGCCATGTCCAGATACTAAACAAATGGAAAAACTAACAACTAGAAAACTATATGTGAGTCCATTAGGGGGCGTCCTGCAGGAACGCCTTGTCAGGATCCATACAGTATTCGTAAGCAGAGCCATGAATCTCCAGGAAGCCGGGGGACACCTCAAAAGAAACAGACAAAGGAAGGGAGTTAGAGCTAATAATAAAGCACGGCATTTAATTAATAAGTAATTAATTGACACAGTGCAGCATGTGACTCCGGCATCACTGACTAGAGCAGCATAACTAAAAGAGGCAGATACTGCAGACTCTACATAGTTGAGATGGCGCCCCGGAACAGCATCATTCCAGCGCCACACCCCCCCATTAATGATGAGGTGGGTGAAGAGGTGAAATGCCAGCATACACTGATCAGAGATTACCCCCCAACACAGCCAAGTCTGAGATCTACATCTTTATCTACAGGGGATTAGTTAAACGCAAGATTAAATAAATGTGTTTTTAATTTATTTTTAAAGATTAATAGTGATTCAGAATCACGAACAGTAACTGGAAGGCTATTCCAAAGTTGAGGAGCCTTGTGGGAGAACGCTCTTCCACCAGCAGTAATTTTATTTATTCTAGGAGCTAAGAGTAAGCCAGCACCTTGAGATCGGAGCTCACGTGTCGGCTGGTACAATTGAATCAGCTCACTCAGATACTGTGGAGCCTGATTATGTAAAATTTTATATGTTATTAATAAAATTTTGTACTCGATACGAAACTTAACTGGTAGCCTGTGCAAGTTTGATAACACAGGAGTTATATGATCAAACTTTCTGGTTTTAGTTAAAACTCTAGCTGCAGCATTCTGCACAAGTTGTAATTTATGTAATGATTTATTAGAACATCCTGTCAGAAGTGAATTACAATAATCTAACCTTGAGGTAATAAAAGCATGAATTAGTTTTTTTGCATCTTGGAGGGAGAGGATATTTCGTAGCTTCGAAATGTTACGAAGGTGAAAAAATGCTATTCTAGTGATATTGCTAATGTGCTTTGTAAAGGAGAGATCTGAATCAATAATGACACCGAGATTATTTACAGATGAACTGGGTCTAATTAAAGAGTTATCAAGGTTTAACATAGTGTTAGAAGCTTTGTTAATTTTGTCCTTGGGTCCAACTATCAGAAACTCTGTTTTATCAGAATTTAGCAGTAGGAAGTTTTTTGACATCCACATTTTAATATCTTGGATGCAGTCCTCGAGCTTAGTGACTGAACAACCATCATTAGGGTTAGCTGAAACATATAACTGTGTATCATCTGCATATGAGTGGAAACAGATTCCATGTTTACGAATAATTGATCCCAATGGAAGCATATATAATGCAAATAGGAGTGGACCCAGAACTGACCCTTGTGGGACACCATATTTAACTTTAACGAGATCAGAATATTGGTTGTTAACACAGGTGAATTGATATCGATCAGTCAGGTAGGATTTAAACCACTGGAGTGCAGATCCTGTAACACCCACAATGTTTTCTAATCTATCAACAAGATGTTATGGTCTATAGTGTCAAAGGCTGCACTAAGATCTAATAATACAAGAAAAGAGATTTGGTTATTATCAGAGGACATTAATAAGTCATTAACAACTTTAATTAAGGCTGTCTCAGTGCTATGGTGAGACCTAAAACCTGACTGAAAAACTTCATGAACGTTATTAGCTAGAAGATGGCGATTCTGCTGGTTGAACACTATTTTTTCTAGGATTTTAGAGACAAAAGGAAGGTTTGATATTGGTCTATAGTTGGACAGTATTAGAGGATCTAAATTAGGTTTTTTAAGTAATGGTTTAATGACTGCACACTTCAGATTTTTGGGGACATAGCCTATTTTAAGTGATGAATTTATAATGTTTATAAAAGGCTCTGTGATATTTGGTAGGAGGTCTTTAAGCAGATTTGTTGGTATTGGGTCTAACATACAGGATGTTGTCTTTGTGTAATTAAT
>JAFMOC010000886.1:65000-87208 GCA_019802505.1 Corydoras sp. C115 | reverse complement strand
TGTTTCAAATAAAATTCAACATTGATCAGTTAGTATTTGTATATGGAGCAATAAACACATGAATAAGCCACAGCACAGAGAAAGCACGAATACTGTATATTTAAGTTGTATTTCTGGTCAGAGAAAGTAAATGTGGATGGAAGGACAAAAAGCACTGTATTCCATACATCGGTACAAGATAGATATTGAACATAATACAAAAAAATTTAAAAAAAACTGGTTAAAGGATTAAATTAAATTCAGAGGTGCACTTCAGTTCTCAGACAAAACTACAGTCCAGCAGGTGGAGCAATCACCACACAAACACAATGACAATGAAATAGGAGCGCAATAAACCAAGAGGCACATTTTATTGTAATGTAAGTGTCAACACCTTGAAAGAGAACCATTCTGAGAAAATGGGCTTAATGACGTGAATATAACACCATCAAAATTTTGGATTTTGGAAAGATGATCAGTGTTGCAACACCAGAGCAGATTCATATGCCAGAGTGGAGTTAGGAAAATAAAAGTTCATCTTGAAATGATTGACCGAGAAGGCAGAACTATGTGGATATAAGGATTACATGGAAAATTAAATACAGCAGGAATAAAGTAAAAAGGTCACAAGTCCATATGCAAATACTTATATTTAATACCAGTAAAAATATATATAAAAATGAAGTTTGTCGACATGCATGTTTATTATAATACAAAGCCTGAAAATCATACGTGTAACACATGGCCAGAAATGTGCATTACACAGAAAACAATGGAGGAGATAGTGACTATCCTCAGACTCTTAAGACTAACATGAGGATTCAGAAAATATTAACCTGATGTAAAGAGAAAATTGTGCGCATGAATGAGGCACCAAGAGAAAATTAAATGAAATCAGCAACAGACCAATACAATGACAAACGAGTAACCAGTTCCCGTATCATTCAAACCACAAAAAGTGACAACAAAATGCAGATTTTAGAGCCCAATGTAGAATGTAAACAAATCCACAAACAAAAAAAAAGAAAAGGGAAAGACAACTGCTTTAGTGTTGGTAGAGCACCACCTACTGTTGAGGTACGAGAAATGGTAAAGAAAATTTATAGAACCTAAAACCAAACACTAATCAAGCATTTCAATTCAAGACAGAAAAAAATAAAAACATACATTTTCTATTAAAGTTATAATTTGATAGCTCAAATAAATATATATATATATATATATATATATATATATATATATATATATATATATATATATATATAAAGCCATAATGCATTTAAATAAGATACACTTTTCACTTCGAGAGTTAAGATTCCAACATCAAACCAAAGATCTTAAATAAATTTAAATAAATGTTTGAACAGAACGAGTAAGATGTTGGAACTGTGCAATCAAGTGAGGGATGAAATACCAGAATAATGTCCAATTAAATACATAAAATAATAAAAATTAAAAAAAAAAAAAGGTAGAGACCCAACCACAGCAACAACTTCAAGAACACTGAAACCCAAAACCACCTTCAGAGAAACTTCATTTAACTTCAGCTACTAGATCAGAAACCATAGTTTCAACACGACAATAAAATAGGAGTTTAGTCATCTATTAAATTAGATCCTTTACTCCTGTTTCATTAGACAGAAATATTCATTAAACACGTCTCACAAACTCAGAGAAAAGTAGATTTCAAACAGACAACGACCCAAACAGTGAAGCTCTCACACCGAAAAGATCAATTTAAACACAGAGTTACTTCTGAAGTCTTTATTAAGATGAAGGGAAGACACACGACAGAAATGATGACTAACAGAGAAATGCTGGATGTAAGGTGTAATTTTAATAATCCAGTCATTTTAACACTCAGATTAACAAAAGAGCGTTTTAAACATCATCACAAAGCAGAAAGCAGACTTTATATAAAGCTTCAGAACAACAGCTTCAGTTCAGAAAGCAAACTCACCGACCGACCAGCATGAACCTGCAGCTCCAACAATCAGCCAGCAATCAGCCCGCAATCAGCCCTTAAATACCTGTCAGCAGGTGTCAGTGTGAACTACAGCGCCCCATGAGGCCGGAGGTCAAAATGCAGACACATTATGTATGAGTATATTGAAAGAAAAAATAATATTGATCATAAAACATAATTATGTGATCATGATGGTTACAAAAAATATACATACATTTATGTACACTTAAATAAACTTAATTAGCTCACTTACTAATTTGTAAGTTAACTAAACTCATACATTCCTATTGTTGAACATAATTATAAAAAAACAAAAAACAACTAAGAAATACTACAACCCTGCAAGAGAAAACCTAATTCACGTTAATGCTAATTTGTGTTAATTCACTATTACAGTGTATGTTGTATTGTTCACCCTGTACCTCACACTGTGCCGTTCTGATGGTATCATGTTTAAGGGTGTTGTCTGCTGAATTACTTCCCTGTTTTTATGACCCTAGTTTGGGATAAAATGAAAAAAGATTTAATCAGATTCAATCAGATCATTCTGAGTGTAATTTTTCTATTGTAATTTTTTTTTCAAATCTTTAAAAAGCTTTCTCTTAAACAACTAGCGCACTACATTTTTCTGTAAATTGGATTCTAGAAGTAACGGTTAAGACGATAATCATAAGAGTCCAGTAGGTGGCGACAAAGACTTAATAACGTTCAATTATTTTCAATGAGCGTCATAACGTATTAAAATCTATATTAAGTTACATGTTAATCCGAATAACCAATCACTTGACAAAATAAATTTTCCAATGTTTTACAGTTTTTTTTAAAAACTATTTTATCAAATAATCCAAATATGTATAGATATTAAGAATTAAAAATAAAGCTTAATGGGTCTTTTAACTTTCACATTCATACTTATGCATTTACACCAAAATCTTTCGAGTGACAATTCGATGTCTTTGTGTCTCTATGAAAATGAGGCGCTGGACGGTGAGCCAGGACCCAAAACATAGAATGCAGTTTCCTAACCTAATTCTCTGCTTTATTCTCTAAAATTAAATACATTTTTTATAAACCCTTACAAATAGATACACCCTTACACTGGATCTCTTCCTCCATTATAAGAGTTCAATCTGAATCCTCCCTGCCTGGAACTAAAATGATGTATTTCAATTAAAGAAACAGATGACTTTCATTACAATATCACAATACATCACTTTTATTCATTTCCACAGTATATTCCTTGTAAATAATAAATAATAACACATGGTGAAGCAGATTCCAAACATAATAAATATAGTTGCTATTTTTACACCTAAGGTCACTGAACACAACAGCTGAACAGCAGGAAGTTCAATTCTGCCTCCAAACGGTAGGAGGTGGTACAGAGCCAGAAAAATCTGATATGTGGTGAAATGTGGAATTTGCACCACAGTCGATGTAGCGATAGGCCTCCAGTGTGTTCTGCGCACTGCGCACCATGTAGGAAGTTTTCACAGAGGTCCTTTAAAGGAAAAGCACAATACAATTATTGGTGCTGGATATTTTATTCTCCTTATTCATATCATCCTGCCCAAAGTGCAGTAATAAAAAAGATAGGAGTGATTTGAAAAGTACAGAGTGAGAAAGCCAGTGAGATGTAACTAACTCGAACAGCGCACTATAGAACATTTAAACCCTCGTTTACAAGTCTTTAACACGTAAACCCAAAAACGTCATATTGAACAGCTGTTTATTGAAACCTTATTGTCTGCACCTTTATAATTACATTTAATTAAAAAAAAAAAAGTCACCAAAGCAACTTACAAATGAAAACAGAAGTCAGTAGTTAAGGAAGAACCCAGCGACACTGTAGAATTTTCAAACCTGATCATTATCCTATCTGCACTCCCTCCCTTTTATTTTTTTATTTATTTTTTTGCATGTTTACATGTAGCTCATTTATAAAACACAACTTTAAATTAGAATAGAAATGCACAAACATAGAAGAGAACATTAATATTTAAGTAATCTGGATTGTATAAAGGTTACTGTTAATCAGTGGTGAACTTTCAGTTTATTCTCAGTGGATATTGTGGCTTTTAGTTCATGGTTAATTAAGACAAAAGGATAAAAACTGGTTTCATATAATGATTTTAAAAGGGCTTTTTTATTATTTTATTTATATTAATAACAAAACTGAGGATTCATAAAGATGGTCAAAGAAGTTAATAATTATTGATAAGAATCAATTAAGAATAATTTATTAAAAACTCACTGCATGAAGACAACAATGTTGTGGACCTTAATACTCGCCATGGTGCAGAACGCACTGTTAGAACAAAGTGCATGCATGAACACATGCATGCGCGCACACACGCACACACACACACACACACAAGATTTACCAGTTTTATTTTACATGCTTTAAAATAAAAGTACTATCCTCACTGTCTGATGTCATAATACATAATTGCTTTTCAAAATGCATAAAAGTAAGCAAGACGGAATGAGAACAATAAAATAAGAAGGTCTATTACAATAAGATTTGGAAATTCAAGATTACATTATGTCAATGAATTAATATTTCAATTTTACATTTAAACCAGCTAATGTTAAAAATAGTTTAATGCCAAGATCTTCATTATGTTCTGGAAAGGCTTTAAATGAAATAGTTAAAAGATGACAAAGGTTTTAAGGTAAGGCCTGAAATGGAATGTATGTGTTAATAATATGAATGTGTGTGTTAATAACTGATGTGATACTCACTACACATAGGAGAGTGAACCACTGATCTCTACACTTAGGGTAAAATTCATCTGCGCACACACACATACACACAAAGTTAATATTTTATATACTGTGTATAAGTAAAGAATGCAAAACATAAGAGGACGTTTTATTGCAGATTAAAACAGCTGATATCTGTTCTCGCAAAGTAAACTTCTTGAAACTTAAACAATAATTTTCTATTGAAAAATGTAGTGTATTGATTTAGGACTCATTCAATTATATGGGTGGGGCTAGACACAAATTTTCCATCCATCCATTATCTTGCGCTTTATCCTCTATTAGGGTCACGGGGGGGTTCCCCATGCACATCCAGGGAGAACATTTCGGGCGCTGGGCAGATACACCCAGGACAGGGCGCCAATCCATCGCTGGGCACACACTCACTCGCACAGACACACTCTATATGGAGCAATTTGGAGAGCAATCTTATTCTAAAAATAAAGGGGCTACTAAATTTATGCAAACAAAATAAATTTAGATAAACTGAACACAAATAATAAATAAAAAATAAACAGAACATAAATACAGTACCTACCTTCAAGCCCTAACACTACCCAGATTTTTTGTATCTCTCGCTACTGAGGGCTTATCCATCAGTTTATTGCAGTACTGAGCCACCTTCTCCATGCTGAACCTGTGTGTGTACCTTACCTGTCTCTGACTAAGTGGTGGGATGCTGATGACATTATCAAGCTGTTGATTTCCAATTACAGTCTTCATGTAAAGAACCTGACTGCTCACACTGTCCACCAAAACCGTAAAGAAGTTCCTATTGTTAAAGTTTAAGCAGCTCTTAGAAATACATACAGAGAGAGACAGAGAGAGACAGAGAGAGAGAGAGAGAGAGAGAGAGAGAGAGAGAGCGAGCAAAACAGAGAGAGGGAGAAAGACTTTACATAATCATGACATTTTCAGGACTGACAGACTCAGACTAAATGTCAACTAGAAGTAGCATCACAGTAAACGCAGGATGTGGGGTCACTCACTTTTTTTAAACATTTTTATAGAGAAAGAGTCAGATGTATACAGAGCAGGTTAGCGTTAGGGTTAGGGCCCACCAAAAAATTGAAGTGCACATGTTCAGCATCACATTCAAATGTTGGCTTTGAAACATAGATGTCTGGGTGCTGCCAGCATTACTGCAGAGGGTTAATGGCTGGTGGGTCAGTCTGCCACTTCTAAAGATGACACAGAAGAAAGTCCACAAAGTTTGCTGAAGACCTGCAGACTGAGGACATGGGTTACTGGAACCATGTTCTGTGGTCTGATGAGACAAAGATAAAGGTATTCGGTTCAGATGGTATTAAGCGTGTGTGTTGGTTTTGGGGCTGCATGAGTGGAGCTGGCTGTGAAGAGCTAAAGTTCATAAAGAAAACTAATGCAACGTTTACTGTCACCACCTGAAGCAGAGCATTCCCTCGCAGAAACTTTCCCATAAGGCAGTATTCCAACTTTTGCATAGGACAATATACAATGTTTGTAAAAAATAAATAAAAAACTTACCGTCATATTAATAAGAACTCGGCTGGTTTGATGATCAAAGTGAATTGTAACAGAGCGAATTCCTCCATCTTCTACCAGCACGGGGCGAGGGAACATAAAGCAGGTGATGAGGGCACAAACCAGCAGGCAAACCATTACTGATAAACCTACATACAACTTTCTGCACCCAGGACCGATCACACACACACAAACGCACACACAAAACACACACATTACAACTAATGCAATGCATAAGGGAGTTATTTCTTTTCCCAGTGTATTTGTAATAATTCTGTTTTTCCTGCAGCAATTGTGTCACCACATTTATTAAAAACTAAAGTAATATACACAACCCCTGCACTGTAATTATAATGTACTAGCCACTTGGTCGGTGATGACGTTTCTTGTAAAAGGTGTACATTTTAATTTACTCATAATTGTTTGCTACCTCCAAGGGCTGTCTGTCAACTTTACATTTGTACAATAGATGAGATGATGTGTCTAACAGTGTGTGTGTGTGTGTGTGTGTGTGTGTGTGTGTGTATGAGCATTGTACTCACGTTCTCTGAGGTTGAAGTCTCTGATCACTGTAAGGAATCAATGCCACTAACTCATTAACCTGACCTAAACAAACAAACAGACAAAGGTTAAGTCCTCATTTCTGACAAAAACACTCTCACCCACAGAGGATGCAGTTAAGCACATCCTTGCTCGCAAGTGCATGCACACGTGTACGTGCACACACACACACACACACACACACACACACACACACACACACACACACACACACACACACACACACACACACACACACACACACACACACACACACACGCACACGCACACGCACACGCACACACACACACACACGCACACGCACACACGCGCACACACACACACACACACGCACACACACACCTTTGCTTTACAATACAGCAAGTCTCTTTTTTTTTTAAAGTCCTCATCAATCACCATATGGGACATAGGAACACAAACCTGAGGGGATACGTCCTAAACCTTGACAGGTAGGACAGGTAATGCTGTCACGGCCAGTGAACTCTACATAGGGAAACCTGGCGATGTCCTCCTGTCTATCTCGTCCATCCAGAGAGTTATCATCCACCCCATTGATCAGCTTCTCCTCACCGTCACACCTTTGTCGGCCACGCCCCCGAAAACCACAGTGCAGAGACCACGACACCCCCATTAGCATCACCTGTACATGTAAGAGGGACATAGATATCTCGAACAATGCAGCAGAAATGTATATATTCTTTCTTTAAAATACTGTGAAACTCACTGAATTTATGAATTTAATAATAAAGACCTTTTCACTCAGACAAGAACAAAAAAACCTTTTTTAATGAGAAAATAGACATTTTCTTTCATTTTGATTTATATTTCTTTGTTACAAACCACTTTTCTTATTATTAATGGGTTTAAGACCATGTTTTCTCACTTCACAAGGAATTATCATTTATTAAATTAATCCGAGATCTTCCCCATTGTAGAATTGTTTACTTTTAATAAAAAATACATTGTTTAATTAAAACTCTTCTACTTCTTCCTAATCTGGTGTGATATTTAATTGTTTTATTTCTCTCTATGATGCATTAACCATAAACTGATTTAAAAAAAATAATGATTAAATGCTTTACTTTAAGAATAAATATACAAAGATCTCTAAAAGCTTTATTTCTTCATGGCTAAACACAAACTGCAGTGAAACCCTGTCCCGCATTCACAGGTCTGTTGCTATAACTCATGCGAACCACAAGATGTCGTTGTTTTCAAGGGTCTATGGCTTCCGACCACATTTAAAATAGCGTACTGCTTTAAACAGCATGTCTGTCTAACGTGTCTGATTTAATGGATGAGTTTAATGCTGCACTCACCGGGTTTCCACTTTAGAAAGCGATTTTAATTAGAATAGAGATCATTCCGCGCCTCATTTACAAACCGCAGGATGTTGATGGTTTCTTCTGCTTTGTGTAACTGCAAGCCTTTTTACTCTACAGTGTCTCCAACAGGCCAGAACTGATAATGACAGCTTTTAAATCCAAGTAACTTTCTATCCGTCACTTAAAAACTAACATTAACGTTTAAAGAATTTAAAAAGTGGAACAGGTTTTAAACACGTTTTCAAATACTTTTTCAAAATAGTTAAGAAAGATAAAATAAGATAAGATAGACCTTTATTTGTTCCACAATGGGGAAATTCGCAGGAAAGCCTTTAATCTTAACTATTAGTAAATGCTTTTATAGCGAAAGTGTGGACCGATGTATGATAAGATGCCATAAACACTCCTGTAAATGTAATTATGAAAAATATATGTATTCATATCCAGATGCCAAGTTTGGGGTAATATAGTAATAAGTAATAAGTTCTTAATGATCAGAGGCTTTTGATTTATATATTGTGGACTAAAACAGTTGCTGGAGTTTCAAGGGGAACATAATACTAATGACTGTTTATTAATGGTTTTCAGACACAAAAACAAAATCATATATTTAATGTAGTTCCCATATTTATTGTGAGAGTAAGTGGAGTGAGAAATTACATAAGAACCGTCAGAATATTAATGTAAACATTATTTTTATATTAATGATTACAACACACACACACACACACACACACACACACACACACACACACACACACACACACACGCTCAGAAGTTCTTCAGTGTCTCATCTCTGGTGCTGAATCTCACTGTAATAATAATAATAATAATAATAATAATAATAATAATAATAATAATGTATGAGTTATTTTATATATATTTGTGTGTTAAAATGTAAATACCCACCAGAACCAACAGGAAGTTCTAAACCAGAGAAATGAGGTTCCTCTTCTTTTTCATCATTCTGAAACAAAAAGAATAAAACCAAAATCATCATCATCATCATCATCATCATTTAATAGAGAGAGTGTGTGTGTGTGTGTTTGCACTCCCTTACTTTCTTTATTAACTTCTTTCTCAATTCTGCATTTTCTCTCTGTAAGACATTATTCTGTATAAAACATGTTATTCTGTTATCTTTTGGGAGTGAGATAACAAAACATTTGATGTTGAATACACAAGATAAAAAAACAATGCTGTTTGTATGAGCTGCAGAAAGTGAAGTGTCATATATTGTCCTGTTGGTGATGCCAGGCAGAGGTGCTAGTTCAAAGTGGACACTTAGTGGACACAAAGTGGACCACATGTCTAAAAAGATTAAAGTTATGCATATAAAATCACCCTGCACTGATACAATCCATTACATTGCTCAGAAATGATGGTGAAAACATTAAGAAAACCTTAATATAGGTCATGTCTTTAGGTTCTCACTTTGTGTCTAAGAGCCTCCACCACCAGGTCTCTGTTCTCTTTGACGTTGTTGAAACGTTGACTGCTGTGCAGAACTTCACCCATCACAGACACAACCAAGTGAGACTAAAGTCATACAGGTGGAGAAGAGATAGACTCAACAATACAGCTTCCAATACAGATTATAAATACGTTTATATCTTATAACTATATCTTAATATTCATAGTCTTTCACTCCTAACAGATCAATCGTTTTATTGTGAAGGTAAAAATTGCAATTAAGATCTAACAACAGATTCTTCTGAATTTACATCATTATATATTTATTTTTCATCAATATTATTATGAGAATAACATGCAAGCACACACAAATAACATGCAAGCACACGCAAACGAGCACACACACATGCACACCTCACCCACACACACACACACACACACACACACACACACACATATATATATATATATATATATATATATATATATATATATATATATATATATATATATATATATATATATATATAAAACAAAAACAAAAACACTTTAATATACATCTTAATCTACACTGTTTGCTGCAAATAAACTAATACTTACAAAAGTGGAACTCTGAAAGACATAACAGTGAGCAGAATCAAGAGCCGGATGTTTAGCAATGAACCCAAAAAGTTTGGACTGTAACTGATGAACAGCACAGAATGAAACAGAGGAGAGAGAGCAGGAATGTAGCATGAACTGAGAACGAGAGAGAGAGAGAGAGACAGAGAGAGAGAGAAAACTTTTTTCAGAAGACTGAATTTGTAACAAGTTACAAAAATAATATATTTGGAGATGGGTTGGGTGTAGCATCTGTACCTTAGTTTTAGGTTTTAAAATGTCAATGGAGGTTCTGGAGATAAATAGATGAATTTTACTTTTCTGTGTTTGGCTGGACTTCTGTAAAAAGACAGAGCTGATAACAAATCTGCAAATATTAGAAACCTTAAACATTATAATGAAACTAAATTCCATGAACCTGTAGAGCTGTTGCTGCCTCCATCAGGATCTCCATTCCAACAGGTCTCACAACCTCCATACGACCCAGGAACTGTGAAAGCGCAAGTTTACTTCAGCAAATAAAAATGTTTTAACTTTTTTAATATCGTTACTGATTCAGACTCTTGAACAAGAAGGTTATTGCAAGGTCCAGGAGCAAGACACTCTCCCCCGAGATAAGACAGGGCTGATATGATCAAAATGTCTGATTAGTCAAAACAAAAAAGTTGTAGTTTATGTAATGAAGAACATTCAGTTACAAAATCAAATCAATAATGACAAGATAATTTGAAACAGATGAATAGGATTTGATCAAAGAGTCATCAATTTTTAACAGTTTTGGAGACTTTGTTCATTTTCTTGTTACATTTATTTTACATTTTAAATCCCTCATTGTGTCTGCTGGACTGAGAATCAAAGGCCTCCATCCTCCTGAATGCTGGTCTGAGCCCTCCACCCTCACAGACTAAGAACTGATACAGATACAGCAGCAGGGACTTACTTTGACGGGAAAAGAAATCTCACAGTCGTTCTCCACCTCAGTCATCCTGCCCCGCCTCGTTTTCTCCTACAGGAAACAAAATAATGTTCTAAACCAAGGATATAAATCTAAAAAACATAATAAATTAAACACATTCAAATAAAATGTTTATTGTACACAAATGATAAAACCAAAACTCCATCAGTTTATTTAATGTATGCAGTTCTGAGTGAGACGGATGATCAGAGCAATGAAAGAACACGGAAAAAAACATTTGAAAAAACATTTTTTAAACATTTTTTAAAAAGTGACTTCAGAAGAGATTCTCAGAACAAATTTTAAAAGTTTATAAAGAACCGATAATAAAGTTCAGAACTTCACAGAATCACATTTTATCTACAAAACTGCACTCACTCACACACCACACACACACACACACACACACACACACACACACACTCACACATGTACATCACGTACATTAAGTGCACAACCGTGCACTTAATCACTCTCATATACACTCAAGCACAGACACACACACACACACACACACACACACACACACACACACATCTTAACCAAAATTGGATCCCTACCCCCAACAGCAAAGCAATTGAATTGGTCATCTGCTATTATAGCCTATCCCTGCTCAGGAATGGCAAACTTGAGCTAGGAGATAAAGTTAAGGTTAAAGCTTTAGATTCAGCTGTAATCTGCTGAAGTGTTCATAAATATGATCCTTAACATCCTCTTTCATTGGAGATGTTTATGAAAACAGAATTACACATCACTTTATTCACAACGTGTTGGCAGAATTTAAAACACTGGTTTCAGCTTGAGTGGCACTAATAATTGGGTTTCGTTAAGAGCTTCTTATTCTTTCATTCTAAAGTAGAATCACATTAAAACTGACCCACCGATACGCTGGTCACTTACAGAGCTTATGCAGTACTTTGGAGTCACGTGATTTGCATAAATGGATGTTCCGATACTAAAACTGCAGTAACCTCTAATGAAGTGGCCATTGAGAGGTTATTTACAGGCCAAACTCCCTGGATAATCTAATGCAAAGTACCAATTTTTTTTTTTAATTCTATTATTAGTCAGAAGTAGAGGAAGCTTTCTGTCATGGTTTTAAGAGCTGAATTAGTTATTACAAAATCTAACACCAATTATTTTAAAAGAATGATTTCACTTTGAGCTCAATTTCCTTAAAACAAAGACACTGGATTTGATCTTTAACGTTGTTTCTCATTTTCACAGAAACCAGAACCAGAATTAAATAAAACCCAAAACACTTACTGTGTTAGAACAGAGTGGGTCTTCAGATGTCCTGTCTTTGCTTCACTGAGGTGTAAAGTCTGACGTTAATGACTAACCTTTACATATGACTTCCTTATTGCATCAGACTGAGACATGATGTTAAATACAATAAAACCAGAATTAGTCACGTGTTCATTTTTAACACATTTTCATTTACTGACCAACTTTATCAACTTTATTATAATTTGTAATTTTAAACTTCATGTCTACATATTTATGATGAGACACGAACAAGAGTTAAATGTTGATTTAAGTTTTAATAACTTATAAAGTAAAATCCAAATGTAGTTGGCTGAAGCCAAACTTTATCATCAGGCTACGTTTCTTCTGAAATTTTATTTTGGAAGAAATAAAATAAAATAGCGAAATCTTTCTAGTGCAAATCAAGACGTGGCAGTCCTGCGGGTGAGTTATGTCACATTAATAAAGCAGTGAACTGTTTAAAGTAAAGTTCTTCATGTCATTGTGTTTAAAGTCAAACATGATCTGCCATCTGTTATCTGTCTGCTATGTGATCTGCTATCTGTTCATCGTAGAAACCTTTCACAACATTATTTAGTCAACTGCAAAAAAAAACATATTACAAATGTTGTTCAGTTGAATTTCTGACTAAGCACAAAGTTTTATAAAATCAGATTTTTCTATTAAATAGAGATTTTAATACCTGGACTGCGAGCTGACTGGAACCTGAAGGTTGACGGTCATGTGCATCATCGCTTTATGGCCTCGGTCTCATTTCAATGATACTTAAAGAGCAGTTTTTAAAGTTCCAGATAAATCAATAAATTAATCAATATCAGAATCAATATCAGAATCAGAATTAGAATACTTTATTAATCCCCGGGGAAATTGCAGAATGTAATTGTATCGTATGATACAATAATCCTCTGACTCAAACCTTCAGATACAAAATAAAACTTTATTTCTCTGCATGAGACAGAATGTGGTTTGATATTTTAAATGTACCACAAATTATATTCATACTCATTATTTTCATATTATTTGATTATTTTCATAGCTTGTAATTTCAAAATTTGTATCATTATACTGTTTAATGTCTTATTTATTTGTATTTTAATGCTGCATTTTTAAACACAAAGTAAAGAATGTATATTGTGTGTGTGTGTGTGTGTGTGTGTGTGTGTGTGTGTGTGTGTGTGTGTGTGTGTGTGTGTGAGTGAGTGAGTGAGTGTAACAAAAAGTTCTGGAACTAATAAAGCCGAGAAGAACTTAAGAAAATTTGGTGCAGCAGCTGATTGGTTGTTTTAGCCTTAGCTCTATTTCACACCTACTGTATTTTCCATCCACCAATCAGTGATGCCCTCTCACACTCATCTTCGGCGTTCTGATGTGGGCGGGTTCTTCGGGATGACCAATAAAGAGCGCCGGTGGGCGGCGCGTATGAAGTGCATGCTGGACATTTTAACAGTGCTCAAACCAGATGCTGTGAAGCCAAAGGAGAGAGAACGGATCAAACTCCAGAGGTACTAAAGTTAAAATTCATATCAATACTTTATGTTTATAATTCAACTAGAACAGTGTAATTATCAGTAATTAATTGATCGTATATGTGGTGAATGTTATCATGGAGCTAATGTAAAATGTTTTTTATGAACTCTTTCATGATGTCGGCATTTAGAAGATTAGACGACTCTGATTCAGAGAAGTATTAACAATAAAGTCTGCCATGGGAGAGAAGAAGATTCCAAAGGACGAGCAGGACGAACAGTTACGCCCAAATAAATGCCACGTGCTCATTACCCGCAAGCGAACGGGCAGCCCGAAGAACCAGAACGAGGCTGATCTGCTGTTCAAAGATCAAACCTCCTCCATTCACAAGCTGACTCTATCTAAACGGCCCAAAAAGATCTTGCCGCCCTCGCCCTCGCCCTCACCCTCACTAGTGCCCCTCCTGGGCTCGGCGTCTCCAGGGCCAGTGCTGGGGGAGGATCTTCACACTCAGCGAGTGATCGCAAATGTGCGAGAACGTCAGCGCACTCAGTCTCTAAATGATGCCTTCGCATCGCTGAGGAAGATCATCCCCACACTGCCCTCAGACAAACTCAGCAAGATCCAGATCCTCAAGCTGGCATCGCGTTACATCCACTTCCTGTTCCAGGTTCTGCAGACTGACCACGCCCACGCCCAAACGCTCGCCAGCAGCAAGGTGTCCAGCTGCAACTACCTCGCACATGAGAGACTGAGCTACGCCTTTTCTGTTTGGAGGATGGAGGGAGCATGGTCGTTGAACTCCACTCACTGACTGCCACAGGGGCAACAACGGGGGCAACAACAGGGGCAACAACAGGGGCAACAACGGGGTCAACAACGGGGGCAGAGCTTCATTCAGTCCTAAGGGGACTGTGCACCTTACTCAGTGACTCCCACATGGACGGACAGCGCGCTGCGTCGTGGACCGCGACTCCACCCCCCTGGACACCCACATGACTCCACCCCCCTGGACACCCACATGACTCCACCCCCCTGGACACCCACATGACTCCACCCCCCTGGACACCCACATGACTCCACCCCCCTGTTACAACAAAACAACCTGAATTATAAACAGCTGTTTTTCTTTGTAATGCACTTCCTGTTCCTGTATGCAAACACGTTTGGTTGAGTGAGCCGTGAGAAAGTTAAAGGTTCATTAAAATTGTTTTAATAAAATGAACCTTTTCATTTTCTTACAAAGTTTTCTTAGAATCTCAGCTTCACCCACTGACCTTTGACCTTCAGGTTCGTTTTCATGCTTTGTAGCACCTGGACATCTACATCCTCTACATTAGGTCATCTTGGGCTGATGCAGTGCATCATGGGAAAACGTGACGGCGTGGCAGCTGAGGGCGGACGGTACGGGTCACAGAGGCTGGGATAGGCCCAACTCTCGAACCTTAAACCCGTCTTTTAATCTTTAATCTGACATTTCCACAAAAATCTAATTCATGCTGCTGATTCTGAATGTTGCGTTTGAGTCATAAAAGCTCAAAGGATTCTGGGTAACTGACGGCCAAAGGATTAAATGCAACCCCCCCCCCCCCCCCCACAACTACAACTTAAATACAACTTACAGAACAGGAAGTGAACAGGTGGGTGACCTTTGAACCTCACTTTGGTTGGCCATTTACAGGAAGTACATGTTCAAAATAAAAGTTCAGACTTTCACCTTTAAAATTAGCATTATTATTTACAATTATTTTACACCAATCTCTGGCTATCTTATCTTAAATGCAATAATATACAATTATTTAGAACAAAGAGAATAAGTTACAATATTAACAAATAAATAAATAATACTAATAATGAATTTATTTTAATTTAAATTCTTAATCAGAGACCAAAATCATCAGTTTAGAATGAATTATTCATGAATACAGACAGTTTGGATTCAAATAATTCACTTCGTCTCTGTAAAGAAAATGTTTCAATATTTATGAACATCTGTTTTTATTTTAGAATTGATCTTTTTGGAAAGGATAAGCTTTAAATATTTTGGTGTCAAATTATTTTTCCTAAAAATCACTAAACACAAGATTTCACACAAAACGTTTGTAAAAAAAAAAAACTCTCCAGTTTGATTAAAACGAACAGAACGTCTTCAGTGCAGTGTGGGGTTCTGTGTGAATCCAGCGTGTGTGTTGGAAAATGTTAGCGTCCAGTTGCAGACGTTCAGATCAAGCTGACATTAATCTGTGGTGCGGGGGGGTGATGGACTGTCTGTCTGTCTGTCTGTCTGTCTGTAGGTCGCTCTTTCGGAACTTTTTCTGTTGTAATCTGAGATTTTTAAAACTGTAGAATTTTAAATGATCCTCTCTGTTCTGAAATGTAACCCGCCATCGCCGGCACAAATTCAAAAGTACACACACACACACACACACACAAGATTAAACGAAAGCAGATGCGCTCATTGTGCGAACAAAGCCGATGTTCCACAGAGACAGAGAAGCCGCAGAGACACTAGAACCAAACATTAGATTATTGAGGTTCCACACTTTACATGCGTACATGTTCTGAAACCGAGTTCTCCAGGACATCTATTAACAAATACAACAGAGAACTCTCTCCAGTTTAGCAGGTTAAGCTGTTTTCCATAGAACAGACTTCAAAGAGACCAGAGCCCACTGCATGGTGGGAGAAGAGGAGGGGGGGGGTCCAGTCACCCAAATTACAGCAAACCTGAAAGCTCCAGCTAATGCTGAGCACAAGTTCTCTAAAGTGGTTCTCCATGAAGATCTTCAGATGATTTGAAAGAAATGTGGAACCTGACTGGAACGACGTCCTTCATCCTCACCGTTGTGCAGGTTCTCAATCGTCTTCTTCGCTGCTAAATGGTGGAACGATCTTTACCCTGAAGCATTCAGCATCTTCAGGAAACAACAAACCTCTGATCTCAGACTTAAGGGTTAAAAAAGGCAGACTGGATGATGATCAGGTTCTTAAATTTACAGTGTAGCTGCTTTTTCTTTGACGACTGACTGAGCTGTTCTCTCATTTGTAAATTGCTTTGATTTTGATATTATTATCTCTCTGATGATTCCACAGACGTTCTGCAGGTTTCTTCACTCTCTGACTGAGATGCTGTTCTCTCACCTGAGTCACTTTGAATAAAACATCTGCTAAATGATTTGCTGCATACATGATTAGAACGTGTGGACATGCAAACGCATAACGTTTTCTTAAATGAGCGGGACGTGAACATTTTTTATTTGTTTCTCTTCATGTGATCATTTACCAAAATCAAATCAAACGTAAAGGAACGGATTTATTTTATTTGGAATAAAAAGAAAGTACAAAATAGACATTCCTCTTTTCTATACACAGATATAAAATGTAAGTATGAAATATTTAAGTCGGAAATAAAATGGTAATAAAATTTTGTTAATAGCAGATAAAAGAACAAACAGGAGTTTTGGTCTCACAGTGATATTTACATTAAGGCTTTAACACTAAGTTAACAAAAAAAATAATAAAGACTTTGTAAATTAGGGCTCTTTGGTCCTTACAGGCTTCGTCATTACACACACACACACACACACACACACACACGGTATGTTAAAGTTCAGTCATCGTCTCTGAGTATGTCAACTTCGCATGTTTAAAAAAAATGATGTCATCGTTCTCCTGAGCTGATGCACCCAGAGTCGTCACACACCCATACACACACACACACACACACATTCACTCTCTCTCTCTCTCTCTTTCACACACACACACACACAAACATTCACTCTCTCTCTCTCTCTCTCTTTCACACACACACACACACACACACACACACACACACACGTAAAATATTTTTATTACTGTATAAAGTAATTCAAATCAAATTTTTGTTGAATAAAAAAACTCAACTAAATAATGAAAAATGCAGTGTGGGGTGGAGGTGGGGTAAAGAGGGTGGAGCTTACTTTTCATGTTAACTAAGTGTTGGACTCCACAGGACCAGAGACCAAGTTTATCACCTGGGGAGGCGCTGTCGCACAGGTCTGACAGGACCATCGGGAAAGCCCCGCCCACATAAGGCACTCATCCTAAAGGCTGTGAGCTCAGTCTCAGTCATGTGACATGGTTCTGCTCCTACACTGGACGGTGATCAGGGAGACCGGGGGTTGGTCATCATATGGAGTCGTGATCATCCTCCATTGGTTCAGTTGACTCACTAACCCTTAAAAACAAACACAGCTTCAGGTTCAGTGCACTATGTAGTGAACATAGATTATATATATTTATATTTTTCAAAAGTAGAAAGTTATTTGACCTGCTGCTGCTCAGAGCTCCAACTGAGAGCGAGGCCAGAGCTCGGACCGTATCGGTCTCCTCACACGGTCCACTCTGAGCACCGAGGTACGACTGAGACACCCTCAACTGCATGGGCTTCAGACACGGCCAGTACTGACCTGAGAGAGAGACGGAGAGAGAGAGTGAGAGAGAGACGGAGAGAGAGAGAGAGACGGAGAGAGAGAGAGAGAGAGAGACACACAGAGTGAGAGAGAGAGAGAGAGACACACACAGAGTGAGAGAGAGAGACACAGAGTGAGAGAGACACAGAGTGAGAGAGAGAGACACAGAGTGAGAGAGAGAGAGAGAGACACACACAGAGTGAGAGAGAGAGACACAGAGTGAGAGAGACACAGAGTGAGAGAGAGAGACACAGAGTGAGAGAGAGACACAGAGTGAGAGAGAGAGACACAGAGTGAGAGAGAGACACAGAGTGAGAGAGACACAGAGTGAGAGAGAGAGACACAGAGTGAGAGAGACAGGTTGAGGGGAATATCTTCATATTGTTCGGAGGGACTTTAATCTGGGATGATGCAGCCCCTCTGTTCAATATGAATGTGAGGGGTGTTAGGGGTGTGAGGGGTGTGAGGTGTCGGAGACCTGAGAGTAACACCCAGGGGCACACAGGTACAGGGAGGACATGCAGACTACACTCAGAAAGGACCTTCGTTAACTCGAACCAGCAGCAGCACGAATCAGTGAACCTCCGGTCAGTCAGACTTTACCGTCCGAGTATATATTAAATATATAAAGATAAAGTCGCTGGTACTTTTTATTTTGTATTAAGTCAAGAAAATGAAAAGAAAAGAAAATGAGAAAAATGGAGCAACAGGAAGTGATACAGGAAGTAAGACTGACTCTGGACATGCAGAACCCTCTGTAGTGACATCACAGCATTAGCGTTGGGTTTCTGCTTTAAAATCTTCTCAGGTAACTGATCCTAATAAAGACAATCACAAAACTAACAATTACAATCATCTTTACAACAAATAAGAGTTCATTCACAGTTTATGTTTCCATGGAAATAAACAGTATGAATAACGAACACTAATTAAACACTGATTTATTAAGACATGGAACATCAACTTACCCAAAATAATATGAAAGAAACTGTATTATAAGCTTTGATTGGCTATAAAACAGGGTGGGACATCTTTATAAATATTGTTATATTTAATATATGTTTTGGATGAAAGCGTCTGCTAAATGTTAATGTAAATGTAAATGTAAATGTTAATGTTAATGTAAATGTAAATGTTAATGTAAATGTTAATGTTAATGTAAATGGTAATGTAAATGTTAATGTAAATGTAAATGTAAATGTAAATGTAAATGTAAATGTTAATGTAAATGTAAATGTAAATGTTAATGTTAATGTAAATGTAAATGTAAATGTTAATGTAAATGTAAATGTTAATGTACTGTAAATGTTAATGTAAATGTAAATGTTAATGTAAATGTTAATGTTAATGTAAATGTTAATGTAAATGTAAATGTTAATGTAAATGTAAATGTTAATGTAAATGTTAATGTAAATGTTAATGTAAATGTAAATGTTAATGTAAATGTAAATGTAAATGTAAATGTAATGTAAATGTAAATGTAATGTAAATGTAAATGTTAATGTTAATGTTAATGTTAATGTAAATGTTAATGTAAATGTTAATGTAAATGTAAATGTAAATGTAAATGTAAATGTTAATGTTAATGTAAATGTTAATGTTAATGTTAATGTTAATGTAAATGTAAATGTTAATGTAAATGTTAATGTAAATGTTAATGTAAATGTAAATGTTAATGTAAATGTTAATGTTAATGTAAATGTTAATGTTAATGTTAATGTTAATGTAAATGTTAATGTAAATGTTAATGTTAATGTTAATGTTAATGTTAATGTAAATGTAAATGTTAATGTACTGTAAATGTTAATGTAAATGTAAATGTTAATGTAAATGTAAATGTTAATGTAAACATTTAAATGTAAATGTAAATGTAAATGTTAATGTAAATGTTAATGTTAATGTAAATGTAAATGTAAATGTTAATGTAAATGTTAATGTTAATGTAAATGTTAATGTAAATGTTAATGTAAATGTAAATGTTAATGTAAATGTAAATGTAAATGTAAATGTTAATGTAAATGTTAATGTTAATGTAAATGTTAATGTAAATGTAAATGTAAATGTTAATGTAAATGTTAATGTTAATGTTAATGTTAATGTTAATGTAAATGTTAATGTAAATGTAAATGTTAATGTTAATGTTAATGTTAATGTTAATGTAAATGTTAATGTTAATGTAAATGTAAATGTTAATGTAAATGTAAATGTTAATGTTAATGTAAATGTTAATGTAAATGTTAATGTAAATGTAAATGTAAATGTAAATGTTAATGTTAATGTAAATGTTAATGTTAATGTTAATGTAAATGTAAATGTTAATGTTAATGTAAATGTAAATGTTAATGTAAATGTAAATGTTAATGTAAATGTTAATGTTAATGTAAATGTTAATGTAAATGTTAATGTAAATGTTAATGTTAATGTACTGTAAATGTTAATGTAAATGTAAATGTTAATGTAAATGTTAATGTTAATGTAAATGTTAATGTAAATGTTAATGTTAATGTAAATGTTAATGTAAATGTAAATGTAAATGTAAATGTTAATGTAAATGTTAATGTTAATGTAAATGTTAATGTAAATGTTAATGTTAATGTTAATGTAAATGTAAATGTAAATGTTAATGTAAATGTTAATGTTAATGTTAATGTTAATGTAAATGTTAATGTAAATGTAAATGTTAATGTAAATGTTAATGTAAATGTTAATGTAAATGTTAATGTAAATGTAAATGTAAATGTTAATGCGGTTTCCTCTTGTGTTTCTCATTGCACTCACACACAGCTGAACACTTCAGACGACATACACATACGTTTCTGTTGCACATATGTGTAGTACTGCGGGGGTGGGGGTACTGAGGCTGAAAGCTCATCAGGAAGCAGACGTTTCTCTAACCTGACCTTTCCATCTGCCACTTACTAAGGTTCCCCGTGTCCATCCTGGGGAGGACATTTCTCTAACCTGTTAGACCTGCTAAATGTGTTAAAACAAGGAGTGTACACAAAATTCTAGTAGGTTTTAAAACTTTTAAAGTCTATGTAATGTGATGGACCAACCCAGGATAGGACAGTGTACTGGGATAGGACAGTGTACTGGGATAGGACAGTGTACTGGGATAGGACACAATGTCACAGACAAAGACTAACCTCCAGGCCAAGAAGTGCACTAACACAAGACTCTGAAGCATCACAGATAGCAGTCAGGTCATGACCCCCCTCCAGAGCCAAAACCACACGGCCATGTGCCAACATCATCAGCTGCTGGGTCAGGAACCCAAAACCTACAGTAACACACACACATCAAGACTCACAATTAAATAAAACACATCTCCTGTGTGTGTGTGTGTGTGTGTGTGTGTGTGTGTGTGTGTGATTGTGTGTGTGTGTGTGTGTGATTGTGTGTGTGTGTGTGTGTGTGTGTGTGATTACGGTCTTACACTTTGATGTGACTCTGTATCCTCCTAATGGAGCAGAGTGACCTTCTGCTGCATCAAATCCTGCTGAGACCAGAACAACCTCTGGGGAGAACTCCTGAGCAATAGGCATAACAACCGTCCTACACACACACACACACACACACACACACACACATATATATATATATTTAGAGAGAGAGAGAATTGAGTAAAATAGAAAACTCATTACAAACAAACAGAAGATTATCACCAGAGTAACAGGAAGAAAAAAAGGAAATGCAAATTATACAGCTGAAGTTCTGGGTTCTGTTTGTTAATACAGTGATGTGAGTAACACCCGGTGAATTCACACGGCAGGAGAATGGTGCAGAACATGAAGGTAGAACGATGAGGATGATAGAAGCGTGAAACACAGAGAGAGAGAGAGAGAGGATGGCGATGGTTGAGCGGATGGTAATAATCTCTTGACTCTGAGCATCTGCTTCTTATTTAGAGTTTGTCGTTCTCACGTCACTGACAGCTTGACATCTGGAAACCA
>JAFMOC010000886.1:57500-60000 GCA_019802505.1 Corydoras sp. C115 | reverse complement strand
GGACAGTCTGAAGTTTCTATATGAGGTTTATCAGTGAACAAACCCTAAAAAATACATTTTATTGTGTGTGTGTGTGTGTGTGTGTGTGTGTGTTTTTACCTTGCTTGGATGTGTTTGTTGTTTCAGTCTCTGTAGTATCTGTATGTTGTGTTGTTGATGCAGCTGGTGTGTGTGAAGAACTCTAGGATTTTGGGGCAGCGGTTCTGATCGGGTACGGCTCAAGGGCTTATGGGGAGCACCAATCTGTAAAGGAATAGGACTCAACGTAGGAACTTCACACACACACACACACACACACACACACACACACACACATTTTATTGCTTTGCCTAAATAGCTTGTGCAGATTTAGTGTGACCGCTAGGGGGCAGCATTTGCTGACTAACCTGTGAGTAGAGGCGCCTGCACGAGTGCCGACGGTTCCAGGATTATAATAGGCTGCATGAGGTTCTGCTCCTCAACACCAAGAGGAACCAGAACAGGTGAAGCAGATGAAACCAAAGAAACATGAGATGACTTCAAAGAATTTACATCTTCATCCACCTGCATCACCATCATCATCATCATCATCATCATCATCATCACCTTTATCATTATTAACATCATTATCCCATCATCACCTTCATCAACAGAGAATCATCCACCGCCCTAATAATCCCTACTCTGTGGGGTCCTGATCATCAGAGAACATACAAAGCGCACTAACAGAGTCTAGAGGAACAGATGGACTACAGAAGGGAACTGTAGAACTACAAACTCCATCTACAGTATATTGATGGTGGATTAGGGTGGATTCAGAGTCAGTCAAAAAATATACAGACCATAATAAAACTAATCAAATATTTATATAGATTTATTTTCCTGAAGAGTGTTGACATTACAGAAGTATATTACACTACAATATTCTACTCTACACCATACAACACTACACTACACATCACTACACTACTCTATACATCACTACACTACACATCACTACACTATTCTATACATCTCTACACTACACTACACATCACTACACTATTCTATACATCTCTACACTACACTATACATCACTACACTACTCTATACATCTCTACACTACTCTATACATCACTACACTACACTATACATCACTACACTACACTATACATCACTACACTACTCTATACATCTCTACACTACTCTATACATCACTACACTACACTATACATCACTACACTACTCTATACATCACTACACTACTCTATACATCACTACACTACTCTATACATCACTACACTACACTATACATCACTACATCACTACACTCTATACATCACTACACTACTCTATACATCACTACACTACTCTATACATCACTACACTGCACTACACTATACATCACTACACTACTCTATACATCACTACACTACTCTATACATCACTGCACTGCACTACACTATACATCACTACACTACTCTATACATCACTACACTACTCTATACATCACTACACTACTCTATACATCACTACACTACTCTATACATCACTACACTACTCTATACATCACTACACTACTCTATACATCACTACACTCTATACATCACTCACTGCACTACACTACACTACACTGCTCTATACATCACTACACTACTCTATACATCACTACACTACACTATACATCACTACACTACTCTATACATCACTACACTACTCTATACATCACTACACTGCTCTATACATCACTACACTACACTATACATCACTACACTACTCTATACATCACTACACTACTCTATACATCACTACACTACTCTATACATCACTACACTACTCTATACATCACTACACTACTCTATACATCACTGCACTGCACTACACTATACATCACTACACTACTCTATACATCACTACACTACTCTATACATCACTACACTACTCTATACATCACTACACTGCTCTATACATCACTACACTACTCTATACATCACTACACTACACTATACATCACTACACTACTCTATACATCACTACACTACTCTATACATCACTGCACTGCACTACACTATACATCACTACACTACTCTATACATCACTACACTGCACTACACTGTACATCACTACACTGCTCTATACATCACTACACTACTCTATACATCACTACACTGCACTACACTATACATCACTACACTACTCTATACATCACTACACTACTCTATACATCACTACAGAGACATTACCTTGCTGTGAGCTGGAAGACCTAGTGAGATAGTTGGAAGAGCAGAAGCAGCTGGTACCGTGAAACACAGAGAACCATCCGGAAGTAACAACCTCTGTGCCTACACACACACACACACACACACACACACACACACACACACACACACACATACACAAAATGTAATTAATAATCACACATCATACTTCTAGACATTGTTTACCTAAAAAATAAAACACAAAGCTGTTGCTAAGACACACGCCATGTATTCTCTGTTTGTCTGTGTGTCTGCGTTTTGAGTGTGTATGTGTGTGTATGTGT
>JAFMOC010000886.1:27500-35000 GCA_019802505.1 Corydoras sp. C115 | reverse complement strand
TGAGTCTCTTAATGTGGCTTAGTGATTAGCATGTTCTCCTCTCAGCGCTAGGGATTCCCGGTTCGAATCCCAACTGGGTGGAGTTTCAGTGGGTTTCCTCCGGGTTCCTCCCACAGTCCAAAAACATGGATCCAGGGCAAATGAATTCTCCAAATTGCCCCATATAGAGTAAGTTTGTACGTATGTCTGTGTGTGTGCCCTGCGATAGATTGGCATCCTGTCCTGGGTGTATCTGCCCAGCGGCTGAAACGTTCTCCCCCCCTGGGACTGCAGTTTGGCTTTTCAACCTTTAGAGCACCTGGAACATAGAGTGATCCTCATCCATCATGTTGTCCACAATAAGGGCATGCTGCTGGGGGGTGGGGGGTCTCAGTCCGGATGTGCCAGCCTAAAACCTTGAGGAGTGTATAAGTGTGGCTGCGAGGGAATCATTAGCGGTCATAGGGTCATAGGACTCCATGTGCAGGAGATAAAAGGGGAGAGGAGGAATACCCCTGTACATAGTCATCATCATCGTCATCATCATCATCATCATCATCATATCTGTTTAGACTGAAAAGTCATGTGTTTAAATCTGAATGAAACATCATGTGAGCGACGGCATCACCCCAATCTCTCGTCTCGAACAATAAAATGTTGTATTGATTTTGGGAAGCTGTTGTTGATTTGATTGTTGCGTCAGTCTCTCTGTAGGGATTACTGTGACAGATTCCGTTAGAACAATCTTGACTTTATTCTTCAGGATGAATTCCGTCTCATTATGATGAACATCAGTGAAGCTAAAATACAGCAAATGAATGAATGAATGGGTTGCTGTGTTTTTGGGCCTTGTGGACCTGGACATGGTTCTATTACTGCTGTGGGAACGGAACTCACAGCACATTCATCTCTGACCGACTCTAAACCTTGCCAAGGGCTGGGTCTAACCTCTGCCCTCTCGTAACCTCCTGATCAGTGTTGCTGAGGAGGTGGAGGAGGAGGTGGAGGAGGGGAGCCGGATCATGGGACACATGTTTCTCTTGAAATATTCAAACATGACCATCTCATTATCAAACACATCAAAGACATGGTTCTGATTATAAGATCATGGTTCTGATTATAAGATCATGGTTCTGATTATAAGATCATGGTTCTGATTATAAGATCATGGTTATCAGTTACAGACGTCACGGCCGATCCAGACTCTCCACAAACAGGAACCCAAATAACAAGAAAAGGTTCTGCTTCAGTTTGGTTCCTCCCGTGTTTACTGATTCATATGAGGATTTAAAATCAGAGTATTTTATATTTATTTATATAAAAACTAAATCTTTTTTAGAACTCGTGTTTAAATGACGTATTTCACTGATAATGAATCGACTCACAACGCTCATTAAACTAATAACTGACGACGTGCTTTAACGCCCTCACACTGGACCTCCTGTTCACTCTGTTCAATAAAGAATGAAGTTCCCTCTCTAGTACACTTGTGATGATGCAGTTATGCTGGAACCAGGAAATTCTATTAACAGTTCTGTGGATCCTCCTGTGGTTTGGATTTCCTCTGATTTATTATTTATAACTATTATATTATATCAGCGTTCTGCTCGTTGTCGTTTGTGGATAATGCTGCTGAGCTTCTCTTTCACATTGTTTTCTTTCTTTCTAAAGATGCCTCCCGTCCTCCTGTCTGTCTGTCCGTCCGTCTGTCAGTTAGTTTGATCCTCAGAAGACTGGAGGTTCTTCTTTAAGTTGCTTGTTGACAGTAAATGATGTTAAAAGCTTTATTAATTAAATATGTCGTGCGACAGGATGGAACCCGTATGACGATGGGACGGGCTCAGGCGGGTCAGACGGGTTTAAATGGACCGGGCGAGGACGCGGGACGGATAAACACAACTGAAGGTAATCAAAAAGCAGCAGCAAAATTAATGAGCAACAATTAACCAATTAGAAAACATGTTAACCCCACAAAACATGTTAACCCCCCCCTCCACCCCTCCATCAGTGAGCTCTGACTTTATTCCATTTCAAAGCTTTTGCAGATGGAGCAGCTGATGTTCTGCAGTGCGCTCTCCTGCGTTACTGCACCACCTGAAAGCTCATCCCGTGTTGGGATGTTTTTGAAGGTAAGAGCTCAGACGTTCACGCTCACACTCCTGAAACCAGCATCATCTAAAGCAAATCAAAGACTGAAGGGAACTCCAACATGCACCACCAGCTTAAATCACCAAAACAATATAAACTTTATAGAGACAAAGGTCTGAGGACAATTTCTTCTTCTTATAATAATTATATATTGATTGATTTATTTTCATGTCATTAATATAAAGGTGCATGCTAAAGGATAAGGCTCTTATTCTTTCCCTTTCTATTAAATACCTCTAACTCCGTTTGGGAAGGCCCTGTCCTGATTTAGCTGGACTGTACAGACACACTGGACCTCAACCCCACTGAATGTCTCAGGAATGAAGAGAAACGCTGACTGTGAGTGAAATGGTTGGTTCCCACATCAGTGCTCAACCTCACATGAACTCACTCAGAACCCTGAAGCTCTAACAGCTGCGTGAGGAAGACGTCATCCAAATCTCACTGGAACTTAAGGATTCATTAAAATATCTATTTTTCTTAACGTTTAAAACTGTGAATAATAATTAATAAAAGAAATCTGTTTTTGTTCAAGGCTTTCTCTGAATCTCTGTTCTATAAACTGGACGTATTCACTGACGGTCTTCGTCTCTCCCTCTACCCAGCATTACCTCAAACACCAACACAACAGAAAATACACACAAGTTCCCTGGTGTTACACTGCACACACACACACACACACACACACACACACACACACTTCCAGATATCGGCACTTTCCTTCCCCTCCACCAGAGAGTAAGAGCGTGGGAGAGAAATCCTGCACCCACAAAACAACAGGAGGAAGCCGGTAATATGAGCCCAGAGAGAGAGAGAGAGAGAGAGAGAGAGAGAGAGAGAGAGAGAGAGAGAGACAGAGAGAGACAGAGAGAGAGAGAGAGAGAGAGAGAGAGACACAGAGAGACAGAGACAGAGAGAGACAGAGAGAGAGAGAGAGACACAGAGAGACAGAGACAGACAGAGAGAGAGAGAGAGAGAGAGAGAGAGAGAGAGAGAGAGAGAGAGAGACAGAGAGAGAGAGAGAGAGAGAGAGAGAGAGACAGAGAGAGAGAGACAATGAGAGACAGATGTAATGAGGGTGTGGGTGAATTTAGAAAACATGTCCTTCATAAAGAGGTGAAGAAACAAAACTCCCCGAGTTCTCCACCCGTCTCCATCTGTCCATCAGGCCACAAATTCAGAGAGCAAAAGAACGTAAGAAGTTACTCACCAACAAAGAGCAGAAGTTCCGGAGCAGAAGCTGATGGAGGACTTCTCATCCTGAGCGTTCCATTCCAAAATCCAGATCTGGACATCCAGCAGAGGACGGAGGAGCGAGAGGATCAGACCGAGACTCCGTCAGCTCACTCTCTCAGAGCGAGCACAGGAAGAACACAACACTGTGTGTGTGGGGGGGGGGGGGGGGGGGGGGAGGAACCTGACCCAGGGGCCGTCTGCAGAACACAATGGCAGGAAACGGTGTATCAGGGTCTCAGAGCCACCTTAAAGTCTGCAACAAGAAAACACCGGGTTCTCATTAAAAAGAGAACATTCAGAAGTCTCGGCCTCGCGCTCTTCAGAAGATGTGTTTAAAGTTCTCAAGGTTCTCTCTCTGAGAGCAGCCAGCTCAGTGCTCCAGCAGGGGGCAGCATGGAGCAGCTTTAAGCCTCTAACCTTGTTTTGCAGTTTCTTTAGAACGGTTCAGTTAGAACCTCACCTCTGGTTCTGCTTTGCTAATGCTAATGCTAATGCTAATGCGAGTGCGCCGCAGTGTGGAGCTACGACAGGTCCAGATTCAGGACCGTCTCCTGGATGACCCCTGGTGTTCTGGAGGACAAGGTGAGCTTTGTTGAGTTTGCGTTATGAAGTGGTGGTGGAGCGAGCTGCTGATGGATGGAAGTGTAAACCTCAGAAGCCGCTGACTGATGGAGCTCAGAGCTGAAGCACATGATCATCCACAACATGATGGAGCAATGTTTCCATTAGAACCTTTAGAACCTCCTGATTACAGACAGAACAATCTCAGTTTCATACGCAGACTCCACGTGCACTGATCACAAGGTCCAGCTCAGTGGACTACACTGTGGAGCTGCAGGGTGGAGCTGCAGGGTGGAGCTGCAGTGTGGTGCTGCAGGGTGGAGCTGCAGGGTGGAGCTGCAGGGTGGAGCTGCAGGGTGGAGCTGTAGGGTGGAGCTGTAGGGTGGAGCTGCAGGGTGGAGCTGCAGGGTGGAGCTGCAGGGTGGAGCTGTAGGGTGGAGCTGCAGGGTGGAGCTGTAGGGTGGAGCTGCAGGGTGGAGCTGCAGGGTGGAGCTGCAGGGTGGAGCTGCAGGTAGGGGGTGGAGCTGCAGGGTGGAGCTGCAGGGGTGGAGCTGTAGGGTGGAGCTGCAGGGTGGAGCTGTAGGGTGGAGCTGCAGGGTGGAGCTGCAGGGTGGAGCTGCAGGGTGGAGCTGTAGGGTGGAGCTGCAGGGTGGAGCTGCAGGGTGGAGCTGCAGGGTGGAGCTGTAGGGTGGAGCTGTAGGGTGGAGCTGCAGGGTGGAGCTGCAGGGTGGAGCTGTAGGGTGGAGCTGCAGGGTGGAGCTGTAGGGTGGAGCTGCAGGGTGGAGCTGCAGGGTGGAGCTGCAGGGTGGAGCTGTAGGGTGGAGCTGCAGGGTGGAGCTCAGTCTGTAATTAAAATGCTCTCCAGACACTGAGTGCTGATTAATTATTTGATTAATAAATTGATGAGGATGATGGATGTAAATGTAGTCTCTCTGTCTCTCTCACACACACACACACACACTCACTCTCTCTCTCACACACACACACACACACACACACTCTCTCTCTCTCTCACACACACACACACACACACACTCTCTCTCTCTCTCACACACACACACACACACACACACACACTCTCTCTCTCTCTCTCTCTCTCTCTCACACACACACACACACACACACACACACACACACTCTCTCTCTCTCTCTCACACACACACACACACACTCTCTCTCTCTCTCTCTCTCTCTCTCTCTCACACACACACACACACACACACACACACACACACACTCTCTCTCTCTCACACACACACACACACACTCTCTCTCTCTCTCTCTCTCACTCTCTCTCTCACTCTCTCACTCTCTGGTGATTGATGTTCTATGTTCTATGGTGTGTTCTATGTTCTGTGTTCTATGGTGTGTTCTGTGTTCTATGTTCTATGTTGTATGTTCTTCTTGCTCATGTTTCTGTGAGATGTTCCTCTTCAGTGTTCTCACAGCAGAACCCTGGAATGTGGTGCATTTTCACTGAGGGCTCATCCCAATGCAAGAGCCTTTGTTCACTTCACACTGGAATCGAACCCAGGACCTTATTACTGTAGACAAACCAACACACACACACACACACACACACACACACACACACACACACACAGTATGTGAACTACACTTTCATCTTTTGTGCAAAACTAGAAAAAACCACCACAACGCACCTGCAAGTGTGAACACACGCTGCCCCCCCCCATGCACCCCCCCCCCCGTGCACCCCCCGTGCACCCCACACAGTAACTTACTTTAAAGGTGATGTTTCTCTGAAGCTGCTCTATAAACTCAGGCGGGGGGGAGGAGCCGTGCAGAGTCGTGTGAGGGTATGATGTTGGTGGATTCTGCTGTGGGGGGGGGGGGGGGGGGGTCATTGTGGTGAGAACCTGTTAAACTCCAGTCATCACAAACAGTAATTATTGTTAATTATTATAAAATCTGAAGATTTAAATTTAATTTAGATTTAAATTTATTTTAATATAAATAAAGTTTCAACAAATCTACAGCGAAAAAAAGCAGGGACTTCACAGAACACACACACCTGCACACACACACACACACACACACACACACACACACACACAGGAAGTGATATGGAGGTTTATACTTGTGGCATTGTGCGGTGATGTAAATGTAACACACCTGCACTGAACAAAAACAAACACACAAAGACCCACATTACACACACACACACATTACACTCACACACACACACACACACACACACACACACAGTGAGATGCTAGCAGATCTTAAAGGTTAAGTAAGCTCAGATGATCACATGACGCAGTGTTTATTAATTGAACAGAAATAAAGTCCAGTGTGAGGAACTGAGTGGATTCTCTGATCACATGACCCTCTGCTTGCTTCCTTCCACTCTCTGATTGGCTCGCTGTAGCTGACTCTGATCTACCGGACTCTCTGGATCTGACCCCTCTGACCTTCACTCTAGATTTTAAACACACTGCGACTCGTTCATTACGTTCCTGTGATGAATGTCGCCCGGTGGGGCAACCTCACCATGGTGCTCCGTATCGTTCTCTGCAGATCAATGGTGGAACCATCTTCCCGACTCTGTCTGTAATGCTGAGTCAGTTAGCATCCTCCAAAAACTTCTCTTCCAGAAGAATTTCATATAAAAATAATATTAATAATAATAAAGAAAGGTGAACGTACAGACGGAGGTCAGACGGGATAACGCTCTCTGGGTTCCTCTTGCACTGCAGACTGTGGGTTCTCTCATCTGTAATGTCTGTGGTTCCCTCGTTCACTCACCGTCTCCGCCAGGCCAGTTTAATTGGGCTGAGGTTTGGACTGGTTGTAGAACCTCCGTTCTGTTGTAGATGATGGTGTGATGGGTTATGACCCAGTTTCAGAGATGAACTTCACCGACCGCGAGGTGTTTCACTCCCGCTCAGCACCAAAGCCGCTGCGCAGTGTTTATCAGACTATAACCAGATGGCAGTGTTTGTTTGTTAGAGAAACCGGAATCCTGTTACTCAGCGATCGGCGTTGACTTTAGAATTCAGACTGGATTACGTTCAGATTATTAATGATTTAGTTTTTAATAAAGACGTTTCTGAATCAGAGCTCGTTTTTGATCGTCGTGAGTTTGTTTTATTAAAGCGATCAGACTCTCGAGCTGCAGATTATTCTGAATAAATCACTTCCTCTCAGACTTCCTGTTGAACTGAATTACACCTCCTTCCTGTGATTTATTCACAATAATGTGCAATAATTTATAGCTTTATAAATTTATATACACACACACACACACACAAACACACACACACACACCATCACCACCATCACTTAGTAAACAAAGAACTTTAATAAAATACAAGGTGAAACAGGAATTCTAACTCCACTGAGATATACAGACTGTACAGAGAACAAACAGAGGTACCAATACAGGAACTAAATCAGCCCCGGTTAAGTACCAATACAGGAACTAAATCAGCCCCGGTTAAGTACCAATACAGGAACTAAATCAGCCCCGGTTAAGTACCAATACAGGAACTAAATCAGCCCCGGTTAAGTACCAATACAGGAACTAAATCAGCCCCGGTTAAGTACCAATACAGG
>JAFMOC010000886.1:20000-22500 GCA_019802505.1 Corydoras sp. C115 | reverse complement strand
CTGCGCCCAAAACGTCTGCGCCCAAAACGTCTGCACTGAGCACGTCTGCGCCCAAAACGTCTGCACTGAGCACATCTGCGCCCAAAACGTCTGCGCCCAAAACGTCTGCACTGAGCACGTCTGCGCCCAAAACGTCTGCACTGAGCACGTCTGCGCCCAAAACGTCTGCGCCCAAAACGTCTGCACTGAGCACGTCTGCGCCCAAAACGTCTGCGCCCAAAACGTCTGCACTGAGCACGTCTGCGCCCAAAACGTCTGCACTGAGCACGTCTGCACTGAGCACGTCTGCGGCCAAAACGTCTGCGCCCAAAACGTCTGCGCCCAAAACGTCTGCGCCCAAAACGTCTGCACTGAGCACGTCTGCGCCCAAAACGTCTGCACTGAGCACGTCTGCGCCAAAAACGTCTGCGCCCAAAACGCCTGCGCCCAAAACGTCTGCGCCCAAAACGTCTGCACTGAGCACGTCTGCACTGAGCACGTCTGCGCCCAAAACGTGTGCGCCCAAAACGTGTGCGCCCAAAACGTCTGCGCCCAAAACGTTTGCACAGAGCACGTCTGCGCCCAAAACGTCTGCAGTGAGCACGTCTGCACCCAAAACGTCTGCGCCCAAAACGTCTGCACTGAGCACGTCTGCGCCCAAAACGTCTGCGCCCAAAACGTCTGCACTGAGCACGTCTGCGCCCAAAACGTCTGCACTGAGCACATCTGCGCCCAAAACGTCTGCGCCCAAAACGTCTGCACTGAGCACGTCTGCGCCCAAAACGTCTGCACTGAGCACGTCTGCGCCCAAAACGTCTGCGCCCAAAACGTCTGCACTGAGCACGTCTGCGCCCAAAACGTCTGCGCCCAAAACGTCTGCACTGAGCACGTCTGCGCCCAAAACGTCTGCACTGAGCACATCTGCACTGAGCACGTCTGCGGCCAAAACGTCTGCGCCCAAAACGTCTGCGCCCAAAACGTCTGCGCCCAAAACGTCTGCGCCCAAAACGTCTGCACTGAGCACGTCTGCGCCCAAAACGTCTGCACTGAGCACGTCTGCGCCAAAAACGTCTGCGCCCAAAACGCCTGCGCCCAAAACGTCTGCGCCCAAAACGTCTGCACTGAGCACGTCTGCACTGAGCACGTCTGCGCCCAAAACGTGTGCGCCCAAAACGTGTGCGCCCAAAACGTGTGCGCCCAAAACGTCTGCACTGAGCACGTCTGCGCCCAAAACGTCTGCGCCCAAAACGTCTGCGCCCAAAACGTCTGCACTGAGCACTTCTGCGCCCAAAACGTCTGCGCCCAAAACGTCTGCGCCCAAAACGTCTGCGCCCAAAACGTCTGTGCCCAAAACGTCTGCGCCCAAAACGTCTGCAACCAAAACGTCTGCAACCAAAACGTCTGCACTGAGCACGTCTGCACTGAGCACGTCTGCACTGAGCACGTCTGCACTGAGCACGTCTGCGCCCAAAACGTCTGCAACCAAAACAAAACAAATTTAAAAGAATAAAGTTCAGAATCAGACCTTCATTAAACCAGAAGAAAGATCAGGACTGATTATTAAAAGTTAAAGCATCACATCCTGTAATCACAGAAAAATGTAACCCGTGTGTGTGTGTGTGTGTGTGTGTGTGTGTGTGTGTATACTTACCCCTAATGTTCGTACCCCCACACGGGGTTTAGGAACTGGTCGGCTGCTCTTGTCTGTGTCCGTTCTTGGCTCCGCCCCTTCTCTTGTAGTTGATTTCTGGCTGGTCCTCTGAGCCTGCAGAGCCAGCTGATAGGCCACTTCAAACGCCTGTCCCAGGGTCAGGATGATCTCATAGGTCAGATTCTACAGAGGAAGGACACAGGGGGCAGAACCACACCGGTTCTGATATTTAAACACTGAAGCAACCACACAATGAAGGAAGAATCAAATCTAAATGATTCATCTTTCAACTCTTCAGATGAATCAGTTCTAACAGCTCTTGCATGGAACCTTCTTTAGTTCCACTCGATAATGTTCATTGGAACTCTGATCATGTACGGGGTTCTGGTGCTGGAACCAAATCGGTTCTTGTTGGTTGTGAAAGTTACTGGAACCATTTTGTTTAAAAAAACTGCATTAAAAGAAAATCAAAATGCATACAATAAGATCAAAGGGTTACAGATCCCTGACCTGCAGTCAGCGTGTCGCCATCAATCACCACCAGGGGGCGAACCCAACAGCACAGACCTGAGTATTAACATGAACTTTTACTGGAACCAAAATTAGGGGGAAAAAGTGTGTGTATTAGTGTGTTAATGTGTGTGTGTGTGTGTGTGTGTATTAGTGTATTAATGTGTGTATTAGTGTGTTAATGTGTGTGTGTGTGTGTGTATGTGTGTGTATTAGTGTGTTAATGTGTGTGTGTGTGTATTAGTGTGTTAATGTGTGTGTGTGTGTGTATTAGTGTGTTAATGTGTGTGTGTGTGTGTATTAGTGTGTTAATGTGTGTGTGTGTGTATTAGTGTGTTAATGTGTGTGTGTGTGTGTGTG
>JAFMOC010000886.1:15000-17500 GCA_019802505.1 Corydoras sp. C115 | reverse complement strand
TTTGTACTGATACACACCTGTACTGTACTGTGTGTGTGTGTGTGTAGTTTTGTACTGATACACACCTGTACTGTACTGTGTGTGTGTGTGTGTGTGTGTGTAGTTTTGTACTGATACACACCTGTACTGTACTGTGTGTGTGTGTGTGTGTGTGTGTGTAGTTTTTGTACTGATACACACCTGTACTGTACTGTGTGTGTGTGTGTGTGTGTGTGTGTGTGTGTGTAGTTTTGTACTGATACACACCTGTACTGTACTGTGTGTGTGTGTGTGTGTGTAGTTTTGTACTGATACACACCTGTACTGTACTGTGTGTGTGTGTGTGTGTGTGTGTGTGTGTGTGTGTGTGTAGTTTTGTACTGATACACACCTGTACTGTGTGTGACTCCTTCTGCTCTCTGCTGGAATCACTTGGTTGTGTGTAAAATTCTGACATCAGAGAAACATCAGGATACTGACACACACACACACACACACACACACACACACACACACACACACACACACACACACATGTTAAGTGTATGTATGTATTGAAGTTCCTTTGGTTTTATTTGTCATTCTAACAGTATACTGATGTTCAGTACAGAGTGATATGAAACAAGTGCAAAACAAGAATTATAACAGATACAAGACACTATACACAACAATAAACAGTGAACATTAAGTAAATGGGACGCGGTGCAGGTGGCCCCCTAGTGGTGTGAGCTGCAAGGTGCAAAATATGTCCACGGTTATAAATGTTAAAAAAAGGTGCAGAGCGTATCAGCAGCAGCATGTTTATCTGTGATACAGGGACTGACTGCTGCTAAAACAATATGTCCTGCACCCTTTTAAGTGTGTGTGTGTCTGTGTGTGTGTGTGTGTGTGTGTGTGTGTGTGTACCTACTTTGATCTGAGATAGTCGAGGAGGTTTGATTGGCGGCTCATCATACTGTCTTTCACCTAATGATGCAATAATTCTCTTTCTGTGACCGAGCAGCGTGATCTTCAATACCTGTTAACACACACACACACACTTGTACAGTAGGTTCACCTGTGTGTGTGTGTGTGAGTGAGTGTGTGTCGTACGTTGATGATCTCCGGGTCCCACAGGTTTTTTACACTCTCTAGTGTGTTGTATCCACTTTTCAGAAAGTTGTGAAGATACGCACTCAGCCCCAAAGAGTCCAACCATGAGGACAGAGACACACACCCCTCACACCCCGCAACCTGCAGACACACAAAGATACACACACACATAAACTACCTATATTATATATATGTGTGTGTGTGTGTGTGTGTGTGTGTGTCTGTGGTACCCTGGGTATTGTACGAGATGCATGTATTATTCTCCTCCTGTGTTCTGTCTCCAGAATACCAATATCCTTCAAATCCTGTTCATCCACTCCATTAGCTCCCTGCACACACACACACACACACAACACACACACACACACACAGAAAAGATTTCCAATGAATAAGTATTTAATAATTGTTTTGATTAAAACTTCATTTTGTGATATCACTAATCACATGATGTCAGGTCACATGATCAGAGGTATAAAGTTCACACACACCATGAACCTCAGATCATCAAAGCCATTGAGCAGCAGTTTGCTCTCATACTGAGGTAGTCCCAACCGCGCCAACCAATCACCTACTGACTGACCCGAGGTTAGCCCCGCCCCTACTGAGAAAGAGACAGACAGAGAGGTTATTAGAAGACATTAAGTACAAAATAATGCTTTATAGAAACTCCGCCCACTCCAGCCCCCCCAGTGCAAGCTGTAAGGGGGGGGGGCAGAGACAGGTCTGATCTTTTATTCCTTTATTTTAATTGGACCATAAAACACCAATAAAGTGAAGGTTACTGATCCATTTTGTGAGAGCAGTCCACTCGGTAACGCTCCCACACCCCACATCTCCCCACCTGAGGTTCTGCTCCCTGGTTCTCTGGAGAACTCGATTCCTGCTCCGATTAATGTCATTATCTTCTCAATCTGGAACAGAGAGAACAACCCAAACATCTTTCAGTGAGCAGTACCATCACCCTCAGCGTCCACGGGTCACCTCCTGAAACAGAAGAACATGCTGAGGAACGAGCAGGAACCCAGAGCACAGAGCAGCTGCAGAACATCACCAAACACACTGCCACCTACATGCTGAGCACTCCAATTACAGCAGGGATAGGAACCACCCTGCTCAAAGAAGGGGTGGAGCTTCATCATTCTGAATACAATGTTACCAATCAACATCAGGATCCTCCATCACCAACCAACCAACCAACCAACCATGCTGAGGGCGCGAGAGACAGACAGACAGACAGACAGACAGGGGGCGAGAGAGAGAGAGAGACAGACAGACAGACAGGGGGCGAGAGAGAGACAGACAGACAGGGGGCGAGAGAGAGACAGACAGACAGGGGGCGAGAGAGAGAGAGACAGACAGACAGACAGACAGGGGGCGAGAGAGAGACAGACAGACAGGGGGCGAGAGAGAGAGAGACAGAGAAACAGAC
>JAFMOC010000885.1:50000-71223 GCA_019802505.1 Corydoras sp. C115 | reverse complement strand
GATACAAAGAATTAAGAAAAAAATCAATAAAAATAAAAAATTAAAATTAATCAGCAATTTTAAATTCAGGGTAAATTTTATTAACATTTCCCTAAAAAACCAAAACGAATACGACGATTTGTGCGTTTTTTTTTTTCAAAATAAAAAAAAAAAAGGAAATCATCACACAGCTTTTCTGAAGTATTTTTTCAAAAAGCGGGATGACGCGCTCTGCGCGTCAGTTTACGATTAAAACCGAGGGGTTTCAGCGTTTGGGGGTGGATGTCTTTAAGTGACCCCTTTCTTTTATTTCGCGCTTCCGCTCCCAACATTTACTGGACACAGAGACACACCGGTCTGTCTTCGTCTCCACATTATACGTGAAACAAGCCGCTACCTACACTATCCTCTATTTCTCTACACTTCAACAAATTTAAATAAGGAGATTAAAACAATGGGGGCACGTGGCTTTAGTGGTTTGGCATGTTATCCTCCTCCGCGCTAGGGATTCCCGGTTGAATTCCCCACGGATGGAGTTTGTATGTCCTTCCCGCTTTCCTCCCACCGTCCAAAAAAAACATGACTCAAGGTCACTTGAGTTCTCCAATATGCCCCATATAGAGTGGTCGATGTGACGTGAGTGTGTGCCCAGCGATAGATTGGCGTCCTGTCCTGGGTCTATCTGCCCAGCGCGTGCAATGTTCTCCCCTGGATGGGCACCCCCCCCGACCACAATAGAGGATAAAGCGGAAGATATTGGTGAATATTACAAAATTTTTGTTTATTAGAAAAATGAGGCAATTTATTTCTGCAGGTCATCATCTTCCTCTTTTATGCTCTATGGGGGGGGGGAGGGGGGGTTCACCATGACCATCCATTGGTGACGAAACGTTTCGGCTGTGTCAGATACACCCAGGACAGGACGCCAATCTATCTCTGGACACACACTCACTCACACACTCTATATGGGGCAATTTGGAGAACTCAATCGTCCATGTTTTTAGACTGTGGGAGGAAAGCGGAGAACCTGGAGGAAACCCACACGGACACGGGGAGGACATGGAAACTCCACCCAGATGGGGATCCTCGTTTTAACTTTCGGTTGACTTTTGTTGGTCTCATTATCTTCGTCTCTCTCCTCGACTCTGTTAAATATTTCTCCATGTCGTCTCTTGAGGGTTTGTTCAATGCACTTAATATGAGAAGCACTGCCCTAATCCCTAGAAACTTGAGAACTTTAGAACCTAACTTAGGAATGAAACGCATTTAACGCACAGCAGACGTCTCAGAATCCCGTTCTCCGTGTCTCCGTCCCCAGCTCCTGTGCCATCTGTCCCCGAGCGGTAAGGTCTCCGACGACAGCATCCGCGCCCTTTTCTTCGGCGACTACTCCCAAACGGACCTGGACGCCAACCGCCCCTACGACGAGATCCAGGACCTCCGGCTGCTGACCGAGGTGATGGAGAAGCACCTGAGCGAGTTCAACAGCGTCAGCACGGCGCCCATGGGCCTCGTCATGTTCCAGTTCGCCATCGAGCACATCTCGCGCATATGCCGCGTCCTCAAGCAGGACAACGGACACCTGCTGCTGGTGGGCATCGGGGGCTCGGGCCGCAGCAGCGCCGCCAAGCTGGCCACCTTCATCAACCAGTACGACCTGTTCCAAATCGAGCTGACCAAGAGCTACGGCGCCACCGAGTGGCGGGACGACCTGAAGCGCGTGATGGTCAAGGCCGGCGTGGAGGGCAAGAAGACCACGTTCCTGCTGGGGGACGGGCAGATGAAGGACGAGACGTTCGTGGAGGACGTCAACACGCTGCTGAACACCGGCGACGTGCCCAACCTGTTCATGCCGGACGAGCGCGCCGAGATCGCCGAGAAGGTGCAGAGTGCTGCCAAAATGCAGGGCAGGAGAATCGATGCCACGCCCCTCGCCATGTATAACTTCTTCATTGACCGGGTTAAGGAGAACCTGCATATTGTTCTAGGTACGAAATCCTGATGTTCCTACATTTTACTTTAGTGTTTATTACATGATTTGTAGGTGTGTGTATATATATATATTTACATTCATTATCTTCTGCTTTATCCTCTATTAGGGTGGGGGGGGGGGGTTCTCCATGCCCATCCAGGGGAGAACGTTTCGGCGCGCTGGGCAGATACACCCCGGACAGGGCGCCAATCCATCGCTGGGCACACACTCACCTCACACACACACTCTATATTATATGGGCAATTTGGAGAATTCAATTGACTTGATACATGTTTTTGGACTGTGGGAGGAAACCGGAGAACCCGGAGGAAACCCACACACGGACACGGGGTAGTGAGGACATGGAGACTCCACCCAGATGGGGATTCGAAACCGGGAATCCCTAGCGCTGAGAGGAGAACATGCCAAACCACTAAGCCACCGTGCCGCCTATATATATATATATATATATATAATATATATATATATATATATACAGGGCTGAGAGGAGAACATGCCAAACCACTAAGCCACCGTGCCGCCTATATATATATATATACAGGGCGGCACGGCGGCTTAGTTGTTTGGCATGTTCTCCTCTCAGCGCTAGGGATTCCCGGTTCCGACATCCCCATCTGGTGTGAGATTTCCCATCCCCCCCCGTGTCCGCGTGGGTTTCCTCCGGGTTCTCTGGTTTCCTCCCACAGTCCAAAAACATGGATCAAGTCAATTGAGTTCTCCAAATTGCCCCATATAGAGTGTGTCTGTGAGTGAGTGTGTGTCCAGCGATAAGTTGGCACCCTGTCCTGGGTGTATCTGCCCAGCGCCCGAGACGTTCTACCCTGGATGGGCATGGGGAACCCCCCCCACCGCGACCCTAGTAGAGGATAAAGCGGAAGATAATGAATGAATATATATATATATACACAAGTGTGTGTGTGTGTGTGTGTGTGTGTGTGTGTGTGTGTGTGTGTGTGTGTGTGTGTGTGTGTTCACAGCAATGAGCCCAATCGGAGACACGTTCCGTAATCGTTTGCGTATGTTCCCGTCCCTGATCAACTGCTGTACCATCGACTGGTTCCAGGCGTGGCCCACGGATGCTCTGGAGATGGTGGCTCACAAGTTCTTGGAGGATGTAGAACTGGAGGACCGTGTTCGGACCAAGTGAGTGAAAGCTCCATGGAGAACGTCTTGTCGGTTCTCCCTGAGACTGATCGTCTCATGATCGTCCTCTGTCTCTGTGGCTGCTTCAGGGTGGTGGAGATGTGCAAGATGTTTCAGGAGAGCATTCAGAAGCTGTCCGAGTGCTACTACTCGCAGTTGCGCCGGCATAACTACGTGACTCCAACCTCCTACCTGGAGCTGATTCTCACCTTCAAGATGCTCCTGAAGGCCAAGCGCAGCGAGGTGGACACGTTCCGAGGACGCTATCTCATTGGCTTGGAGAAGCTCAACTTCGCCGCCTCGCAGGTCACATACTTTTGCTCTCTCTGTCCTGACTGCGGTCACCATAGAAACCAAAGAACTGTGAAGCTGCCATCGATGTAATGAATTTAGTGAGCCTTTAGAGGGCAGTAACACTTTGTCTGTCCATCATTGACCCTATAAGGAAATTTAAATAAGGAGATTAAAAAATGGGCGGCACGGTGGCTTAGTGATTGGCATGTTCTCCTCTCAGCGCTAGGGATTCCCGGTTCGAACCCCCATCTGGGTGGAGTTTGCATGTCCTCTCCGTGTCCGCGTGGGTTTCCTCCCACAGTCCAAAAATCATGGATCTAGGTCAATTTTTGGTGAGTTCTCCAAATTGCCCCATATAGAGTGTGTGTGAGTGAGTGAGTGTGTGCCCAGTGATAGATTGGTGTCCTGTCCTGGGCCCGAAACGTTCTCCCCTGGATGGGCATGGGGAAACCCCCCCCCCCCCCCCCCCCCGCAACCCTAACAGAGGATAAAGCTGAAGATAATGGATGAATATTAAAAAATGGGCAATTCATTCATTATCTTCCGCTTTATCCTCTATTGGGGGGGGGGGGGTTCCCCATGACCATCCAGGGGAGAACGTTTCGGGCGCTGGGCAGACACACCTATGACAGGGCGCCAATCCATCACTGGACACACACTCACTCACACACACACACACACACACTCTATATGGGGCAATTTGGAGAACTCAATCGTCCATGTTTTTGGACTGTGGGAGGAAAGCGGAGAACCCGGAGGAAACCCACGCGGACACGGGGAGGACATGGAAACTCCACCCAGATGGGGATTCGAACCGGGAATCCCTAGAGGCGAGAGGCGAACACGCCAACCACTAAATGACCATGCCGCCAAATTTAAAAAACCAAATTAATTAATTACCACTAATTAGATAATTAATTGGTAATTAGTTTAATTGATTCATGTGTCGACAATGAACAACTGTGCGATATGCGGTGGTAATATTTATATATATATTTATTTATTATAATTATATATATTATATTATAATATTTATTTAATATTAATGTCCAGAAAAGGGATAATTATTACAAAATGGCAGGAAGAGCAGCATGCTATATGGTTATATAAGGGGGGGGGTGTTGTGGGGAACCGATGTGAGGTCAGATGAGGGCGTGATCTGGATGGATGGATGGATGGATGGATGTGTTCCGTAGGTGGGGGTGATGCAGAAGGAGCTGACGGCCCTCCAGCCCGAGCTGAAAAAGACCTCGATCAAGACGGACGAGATGATGGTGAAGGTCCAGAAGGAGACCGACGAGGTGGACGTCAAGAAAAAGCTGGTCGCCGCCGACGAGCAGACGGCCAACGAGGCGGCCGCCGCCGCCAAAGCCATCAAGGTTTGATCATCTATTGGCTTTCCTCATCGCTTAGTTTCATTTAAGGTTGGAGTTGGAGCTTATCCCGTCAGTCAGTGGGTTAAACACGGGGGACTCAAACTTCAGTCCCCGAGGACATTGGGTATGTTGACCGGCTTGAGCCCTGTTGCTTTATGGGGGAGTGTGTTGGAGGGAGCGAGGGACTCTCCAAATTAAAATAAATAAATAAATAATATATTAAAAGGGGGGGCGGCACGGTGGCTTAGTGGTTGGCATGTTCTCCTCTCAGCGCTGGGGATTCCCGGTTCGAATCCCAATCTGGGTGGAGTTTCCATGTCCTCCCTGTGTTGTCGGCATGGGTTTAACTCCGGGTTCTCCGGTTTCCTCCCACAGTCCAAAAAACATGGATCAAGGTGAAGTGAATTCTCCAAATTGCCCCATATAGAGTGTGTTTGTGTGAGTGTGCCCAGCGATAGATTGGTGCCCTGTCCTGAGTGTTTCGGCGTATGCCCAGCGCCCGAACCCCCCCACCCTATCCATCCATCCATGGATGGGGAGGGGTCTCTATATGGGGCAATTTGGAGAATTCAATTGACCTTGATCCATGTTTTTTGGACTGTGGGAGGAAACCGGAGAACCCGGAGGAAGCCCACGCGGACACGGGGAGGACATGCAAACTCCACCCTGATGGGGATTCGAACCGGGAATCCCTAGCGCTGAGAGAAGAACATGCCAAACCACTAAGCCACCGTGCAGACAATATATATATATATATATATATATATATATATATATATATATATATATATATATATATATATATATATACATATACACAGTATATATACAGTATATATATAGGACTCTTGTTGTCGTTAGCGGCGGTGCTTTAATGCTCTGATGACTCTTCATCAGGATGAGTGTGAGGGGGACCTGGCTGAAGCCATGCCCGCTCTGGAAGCGGCCGTTTCTGCTTTGGACACGCTGAAGCCGGCCGACATCACCGTGGTCAAGTCCATGCAGAACCCCCCCGGTCCGGTCAAGCTCGTCCTAGAGTCCATTTGTGTCATGAAGGGCATCAAGCCGGAGAGAAAGCCCGACCCGGGTTCTGGTAAGAGCAATTACGGGCTCTGGAATACGTCAGAAAACCCAAACAGACCCATGTGGAGAACATGCAAATGTCGCATGATGCTGGAACCATACATGTGCTTTTTATTACATAAACATATTAATATCAACAGAACTACAACAATTATAAATATATACAAGATACAACTATAAATATATATACTATACAATAATAAACTATATATATATACATATATATATATATATATATATATATATATATATATATATACACACACTATAGAATAATAAACTTTATATATACTTTATATAAACTATATATAAACAACTACTTATATAAATTTATATAAACAACTATATATATATATATATATATATATATATATATATATATATATATATATATATATATATATATATATATATATATATATACACTATAGAATGAAAGACTATAAATATATACAAGATACAACTATAAACAACTATAATATAGAATAATAAACTATATACACATATACATATATAATAAAAACAACTATAAATAAATTTATTATATATATATATATATATATATATATATATATATATATATATATATACTATAGAATAAACTATAAATACACTGTATATGTATATAATATAGAATAAACTATAAATACATATATATATATGTATATAATATAGAAATAAATATCTATAGTATAGAAATAAACAACTATAAATATATATAATATAGTATGTAATGTACTCCACCTACTGATGGACTACAGTCTAGAATTTTGTAGAACTACAAAGTCCATCTTTATGGTACGTGGAGCTGATGAGATGGACAGTAAGAGGAGCAAAAATGGGGCGTGTCCAGACTTTTTATTGGCTTTATATATATATATATATTGGTTATTTTTGGAACTCAGAAGATTTTACTCTTGTTAATGTTTAGTTTACAATATTAATCCCATTAATAAAAACTACAATTTCTGAACTAAGCGTTTAGATGTGAGTACCGTCTTTATTCCTTTATTTTTTATTCAGGTAAGATGATCGAGGATTATTGGGGTCCGTCCAAGAAGCTGCTGGGCGACCTGAAGTTTCTAGAGAGCCTCAAAGCGTTTGACAAAGACAACATCTCCTCCGCTAGCATCAAGAAGATCCGCGAGAAGTTCATAGACCACCCCGAGTTCCAGCCCTCGCTGGTTAAAAACGTCTCCTCGGCATGCGAAGGCCTGTGCAAGTGGGTGCGAGCCATGGAGGTGTACGAGCGCGTGTCCAAAGTGGTGGCCCCGAAAAAGGAGCGCCTGCAGGCGGCGGAGCACGAGCTCGGCATTCAGAAGCAAAAGCTGGAGGTGAAGCGTGCCGAGCTGAAGGCCGTGGAGGACCGCCTCCAGTCCCTGAACGACACCTTCAATAAGATGATTCAGGAGAAGAAGGACCTGGAGGAGAACATCGAGCTGTGCTCGCAGAAGCTGATCCGGGCCGAGAAGCTGATCGGGGGCCTCGGCGGGGAGAAGGAGCGGTGGACGGAGGCCGCCCGGCTCCTGGGCATCCGATACACCAACCTGACCGGTGACGTCCTCCTGTCCTCGGCGACGGTGTCCTACCTCGGCGCCTTCACGGTGGACTACCGCATGCAGTGCCAGTTGGACTGGCATAAGCTGTGCATGGAGTTGGAAGTCCCGTGCTCCGAGGACTTCACACTCAGCAGCACCCTCGGCAATCCGGTCCTGATCCGGGCGTGGCGTATCGCCGGGCTGCCCGTGGACGCCTTCTCCACGGACAACGGCATCATCGTGTCCAACTCCCGCCGCTGGCCGCTCATGATCGATCCCCAGGGACAGGCCAACAAGTGGATCAAGAACATGGAGAAGGCCAACAAGCTGTCGGTCATCAAGCTCTCGGACGGCAACTACGTGCGTATCTTGGAGAACGCCATTCAGTTCGGGACGCCGGTGCTGATCGAGAACGTGGGCGAGGAGCTGGACGCCGTCCTCGAGCCCATCCTGCTCAAGCAGACCTTCAAGCAGCAAGGCGTGGAGTACATCAAGCTGGGGGAGAACATCGTGGAATACTGCCACGACTTTCTGCTCTACATGACCACGGGTTTGAGGAACCCTCACTATCTGCCCGAAGTGGCCGTCAAGGTGTGTCTGCTGAACTTCATGATCACGCCGCTCGGGCTGCAGGACCAGCTTCTGGGCATCGTGGCCGCCAAGGAGAAGCCCGATCTGGAGGAGAAGAAGAACCTGTTGATCCTGGAGAGCGCCGCCAACGCCAAACAGCTGAAGGAGATCGAGGACAAGATCCTTCAGGTGCTCTCGTCGTCGGAGGGCAACATCCTGGAGGACGAGACGGCCATCAAGGTGCTGTCCTCCTCCAAGATCTTGTCCGAGGAGATCTCCGAGAAGCAGAAGGTGGCGAGCGAGACGGAGCGGGAGATCGACCGGACCAGGATGGGGTACCGGCCCGTGGCCGAGCACTCCACCGTGCTTTTCTTCTGCATTTCGGAGCTGGCCAACATCGAGCCCATGTACCAGTATTCCCTCACCTGGTTCATCAACCTGTACCTTCATTCCATCGCCCACAGCACGGCGAGCGAGGACCTGGACCAGCGCATCTCCAACATCCTGGAGCACTTCACCATCAGCGTCTACAACAACGTGTGCCGCTCGCTTTTCGAGAAGGACAAGCTGCTCTTCTCACTGCTCCTGACCGTCGGCATCATGCAGGACAAAGGGCTGATCGACGACGTCATCTGGCGGTTCCTGCTCACCGGGGGCGTGGCGCTCGAGAACCCGGAGCCCAACCCCGCACCCGATTGGCTGTCGGAAAAAGCCTGGTCAGAGGTGGGCCGGCGCTGCCTTATTATCACGATTACATTCGTAAATTCATTTCTAAATCGTGTGCTTGGTGGTGGTTTAGCATGTTCTCCTCTCAGCGCTGGGGATTCCCGGTTTGAATCCCGATCTGGGTGGAGTTTCCATGTTCTCCCCGTGTCCGCGTGGGTTTCCTCAGGGTTCTCCGCTTTCCTCCCACAGTCCAAAAACATGGATCATGGTCAATTAAGTTCTCCAAATTGCCCCATATAGAGAGTGTGAGTGAGTGTGTGTCCAGTGATAGATTGCCCCCCTGTCCTGGGTGTATCTGCCCAGCACCCAAAACGAACGTTCTCTCCTGGATGGGCATGGGGAACCCCCCCCCCCCCCCAGTAGAAGATAAAGTGGAAGAAAATGGATGCATGGATGGAAATTTGGGTGGCACGGTGGCTTAGTGGTTTGGCATGTTCTCCTCTCAGCGCTGGGGATTCCCGGTTCGTATCCCGATCTGGGTGGATTTTCCATGTTCTCCCCCGTGTCCGTGTGGGTTTCCTCAGGGTTCTCCGCTTTCCTCCCACAGTCCACAAACATGGATCAAGGTCAATTGAATTCTCCAAATTGCCCCATATAGAGTGTGTGTGTGTGTGTGTGTCCAGCAATAGATTGCCCCCCTGTCCTGGGTGTATCTGCCCAGCACCCAAAACGAACGTTCTCCCCTGGATGGGCATGAGGAACCCCCCCCCCTTCCCCGCGACCCTAGTACAAGATAAAGTGGAAGATAATGGATGGATGCATGGATGAAAATATGGGCGGCACGGTGGCTTAGTGGTTTGGCATGTTCTCCTCTCAGTGCTGGGGATTCCCGGTTCGTATCCCGATCTGGGTGGAGTTTCCATGTCCTCCCCCGTGTCCGCGTGGGTTTCCTCAGGGTTCTCCACTTTCCTCCCACAGTCCAAAAACATGGATCAAGGTCAATTGAATTCTCCAAATTGCCCCATATAGAGAGTGTGAGTGTGTGTCCAGTGATAGATTCTCCCCCTGTCCTGGGTGTACCTGCCCAGCGCCCGGAACGAACGTTCTCCCCTGGATGAGCATGGGGAACCCCCCCCCCCCCCCACGACCCTAGTAGAAGATAAAGTGGAAGATAATGAATGGATGGATGGGTGGATTCTGGAAGTGGCACCATGGTGGCTTAGTGGTTTGGCATGTTCTCTCAGCGCTGGGAATTCCCGGTTCGAATCCCAATCTGGGTTGAGTTTGCATGTTCTCCCCGTGTCGGTGTGGGTTTCCTCCCACAGTCCAAAAACATGGATCAAGGTCAATTGAGTTCTCCAAATTGCCCCATATAGAGTGTGTGTGTGTGAGTGAGTGTGTGTCCAGTGATAGATTGCCCCCCTGTCCTGGGTGTATCTGCCCAGCGCCCGAAACGTTCTCCCCTGGATGGGCATGGGGGAACGCCTCTAATACAGGATAAAGTGGAAGATAATGGATGGGTTCTGGAAGTGGTTTCAGGTTTAGATCTTTCTCTCAGGTGGTCCGAGCGTCCAAGCTCCCGAATCTGGAAGGTCTGTTCGAGGACGTACGGGACGACGTTGCCGCCTGGAAGCAGATTTATGATTCCAGTCAGCCGCACACGGAGAGTTTTCCGGGAAAATGGCATGCGCTGGTGGGCATGGCGCGCATGGTGGTGCTGCGCTGCTTTCGTCCTGATAAGCTTGTCCCCGCCGTCCAGGAGTTTATTGTGGACAACATGGGACAGATTTACATAGAACCTCCAACCTTCGACCTGGCAAAGAGCTACGGGGACTCCTCATGCTGTTCTCCACTCATCTTCATACTGTCCGCTGGGTCGGACCCAACCGCAGGTGTGTGTGTGTGTGTGTGTGTGTGTGTGTGTGTGTGTGTGTGTGTGTGTGTGTGTGTGTGTGTGTGTGTGTGTGTGTGTGTATATGTGTGTATATGTATATATATATGTGTGTGTATGTGTGTATATGTATATACAGTGGAGGAAATAAGTATTTGATCCCCCACTGACTTTAAAAGTTTTAATACAAAAAACCAAATGAAACGTCTCATAATTTTATGCCAGTTTTATTTTAACAGTGACACATAGAATATCAAAAGAAAAATGGAGAAAATGAAATGAAATGAGAAATATAAAATAATTTGCACTTCATTGAGGGAAATAATTATTTGATCCCCTAGTAAAACCATGACTAATGTTGGCTCCCACAGACCACTGACACACCCTAATCACAGTGAAGTCATTACCTGAATGAGAGACACCTGTCCCAAATTATCACCTGTATAAACGTCCACCTGGCAACAGTCTCAGTGACACTCCAACATCTCCACCAAGGGCAAGAGTAAAGAGCCGTCTAAAGATGTCAGGGACAAAATTGTTGACCTACACAAGGCTGGAATGGGCTACAAAGTCATAAGTAAAAAGCTGGATGAGAAGGTGACAACTGTTGGTGCAATTATTTGGAAGTGAAAGAAGTACAACATTACTGTCAATCGACCCAGGCCTGGAGCTCCATGCAAGATATCACCTCGTGGAGTCTCATTGATCATGGGAAAGGTTAAAAATCAGCCAAGAACTACACGTGAGGAGCTGAGTAATGATCTCAAGGCAGCTGGGTCCACAGTCTCCAAAAAAACCATTGGTAATTCACTGAGACGTAATGGTTTAAAATCATGCAGTGCACGACAGGTTCCTCTGCTCAAGGAGGCTCACGTCCAGACCCGCCTCAAGTTTGCCAATGAACATATTAATGACTCCGAGAGAGACTGGGAGAAGGTGCTGAGGTCAGATGAGACCAAAATTGAGCTCTTTGGCCTTAACTCAACTCAACGTGTTTGGAGGAAGAAAAATACAGAATATGACCCTAAGAATACCATCCCCACTGTCAAGCATGGTGGTGGAAGTATTATGTTTTGGGGGTGTTTTTCTTCTAAGGGCACAGGCCAACTTCACCGCATTGACGGCAAGATGAACGGGACCATGTATCGCAAAATCCTGGGTGTCAACCTCCTTGCCTCTGCCAGGGCACTGAAAATGGGTCGTGGATGGGTCTTTCAGCACGAAAACGACCCAAAACATACAGCCAAGGAAACAAAGGAGTGGCTCCATAAGATGCATATCAAGGTCATGGAAGGGCCTAGCCAGTCTCCTGACCTCAATCCCATCGAAAATCTATGGAGAGAGCTGAAGTTTCATGTTTCCAAATGCATGCTTATAAACCTTAAGGATTTGGAGGTGATTTGCAGAGAGGAGTGGGCCAAAATGACTCCTGAAGTGTGCAAACCTTATAAAAAACAATAAGAAACATCTGACTGCTGTGCTTGCCAACAAGGGTTTTGCCACCAAGTATTAAATGATGTTTTACTAGGGGATCAAATACTTATTTCCCTCAATGAAATGCAAATTATTTTTTATTTCTCATTTCATGTAATTTTCTCCATTTTTCTTTTAATATTCTGTGTGTCACTGTTAAAATAAAGCTGGCATAAAATTATGAGACGTTTCATTTGTTTTTTTGTATTAAAATTTTTAAAGTCAGTGGGGGATCAAATACTTATTTCCTCCACTGTATATATGTGTGTGTGTGTGTATGTATGTATGTGTGTGTATATGTGTGTGTATGTATGTATGCATGTATGTGTGTGTATGTGTGTATATGTATATATATATGTGTGTGTGTGTGTGTGTGTGTGTGTGTGTGTATGTATGTGTGTATATATATGTATATGTGTGTGTGTGTGTGTGTGTGTATGTGTGTGTGTGTGTGTGTGTGTATATGTACTGTATGTGTGTGTGTGTGTGTATGTGTGTGTGTATGTGTGTGTGTATATGTGTGTATGTGTGTGTGTGTGTATATTTGTGTGTGTATATGTGTATATATATATATGTGTGTGTATGTGTATATATATGTGTGTATGTGTGTATATATGTGTGTGTGTGTGTGTGTGTATGTGTGTATATATGTGTGTGTGTGTATATGTGTGTATATATGTGTGTGTGTGTGTGTATGTGTATATATGTGTGTGTGTGTATGTGTATATATGTGTGTGTGTGTGTGTGTATGTGTATATATTTGTGTGTGTATATGTGTATATATGTGTGTGTGTGTGTGTATATATGTGTGTATATATGTGTATATGTGTGTATATGTGTGTATGTATGTATGTATGTATGTATGTGTGTGTGTGTGTGTGTGTGTGTGTGTGTGTGTGTGTGTGTGTATGTGTGTATATATGTGTGTGTGTATATGTGTGTGTGTATATGTGTGTATATATGTGTGTGTGTATGTGTGTATATATGTGTGTGTGTATTTGTGTGATTTATTTACAATAACGCCACGCCCTCTCGTTCCATATTATTGCTTTATTATAAAACATGTTGTTCCAGTCCTTAAATCTGATTGGCTGAGCCGTTTTTCCAGCCATGACATCATCGACAATAACACACCCCTCTGAGAGTTTCGTATCAGTGTGTGATATACAATACATTATTATAAATCCTAAAATACAGATTCATATAAACAGCTGATTCCTGTTACGCTGTTTTTTTTTTTTGGCCACTAGAAGGCAGTATTAGATTGGTAGAGAAACCGGTATCCTGTTACTCAGCGAACAGCGTTCACTTAAAAAAAAAAAAAACAAACAAAAACAGACTAGATTACATGTCGAGACTGATAACGTGATTTATTTAAAATAATGCCACTGAACTCTGATTGGCTGAGCCGTTTTTCCAGCTGTGACATCATTAACAATAACACACACCCCTGAGCGCTTTAAATTCGTATCACTGCGTGATATACAATACATTATTTTCCTGATCTTTTTTATAAACCTTGTTCTGTAATTTGTCCACTAGACGGAAGTTTTTGATTGTTAGAGAAACCGGAATCCGGTCACTCAGCGGTCAGCGTTCACTTTAAAAACCGGACTAGATTACGTCGCGGAAGCTAACGATTTAGTTTTTAATTAACGTATTTCTGAATCAGAGCTTGTTTTTTAGGTTGTGTATTATTGTAAATAAATCACACAAAGAGGTGGCGCTGTTCCCCACTACACGCCGGGACTCATTACACCTCGTTATGTGATTTATTAACAATAATGCCCCGCCCCCTCGCACCGAATTGCATTATAAAATCAGTTAATCGATTGTGAAACGAATGTTTCTGTGTTTTGGAACCCGGTTCCTGAGTTTCCTGCTAAAGAACCTTTTGAAATGTTGCTCCAGTGTTGCTGAAGTTTGCCGATGACCTGAAGATGCGGACCCAGGTCGTGTCTCTGGGTCAGGGTCAGGGCCCCATCGCCGCGGCCATCATCAGCACCGCCCTCACCGACGGCAGCTGGGTGGTTCTGCAGAACTGCCACCTGGCAACCAGCTGGATGCCCACACTGGAGAAGATCTGCGAGGAGGTGATCACACCCGAGAAGACCTGCGCTCATTTCAGGTGAGAGACCGGTCAGCGACGAAGACGCGTCTGGAATGGACATCGCCGGACCTCTATGATGCCCCGATCGAGGCAGAACATGCGAACCTGAGGGCGGGCAGCTCAAGCGTCTCACGTGTCCCTGTGTTCTAGGCTCTGGTTGACCAGCTACCCCAGTGAGAAGTTCCCTGTGAGCATCCTGCAGAACGGCGTGAAGATGACCAACGAACCTCCCAAAGGGCTGAAGGCCAACGTCCTGCGCTCGTACCTGACTGACCCGGTGTGCAACCCCAGCTTCTTCTGCTGCTCCACCAAACCTCAGGTCTGGCAGAAGCTGCTGTTTGGTCTCTGCTTCTTCCACGCCCTCGTCCAGGAGAGGAGAGCCTTCGGCCCGCTAGGTCTGTCTCACCCCACTGTCTCTCTGCTGTCTCTCTCTCTGCTGTCTCTCTCTGCTGTCTCACCCGACTGTCTCTCTGCTGTCTCTCTCTACTCTCTCTCTACTGTCTCTCTCTACTGTCTCTCTCTACTCTCTCTCTGCTGTCTCACCCGACTGTCTCTCTGCTGTCTCTCTCTACTGTCTCTCTCTACTCTCTCTCTGCTTTCTCTCTCTCTACTCTCTCTCTGCTGTCTCTCTCTTCTCTCTCTGCTGTCTCTCTCTACTCTCTCTGCTGTCTCTCTGCTCTCTCTCTTTTCTCTCTCTCTCTCTGCTGTCTCTCTCTACTCTCTCTCTCTGCTGTCTCTCTACTCTCTCTCTCTCTGCTGTCTCTCTCTACTCTCTCTCTCTGCTGTCTCTCTCTACTCTCTCTCTCTGCTTTGTCTCTCTCTACTCTCTCTCTCTGCTTTCTCTCTCTCTACTCTCTCTCTGCTGTCTCTCTCTTCTCTCTCTACTGTCTCTCTCTACTCTCTCTCTGCTGTCTCTCTCTTCTCTCTCTGCTGTCTGTCTACACTCTCTCTCTGCTGTCTCTCTCTTTCTACTCTCTCTCTCTGCTGTCTCTCTCTTCTCTCTCTCTCTGCTTTCTCTCTCTCTACTCTCTCTCTGCTGTCTCTCTCTTCTCTCTCTGCTGTCTGTCTACACTCTCTCTCTGCTGTCTGTCTACACTCTCTCTCTGCTGTCTCTCTCTTTCTACTCTCTCTCTCTGCTGTCTCTCTCTTCTCTCTCTGCTGTCTCTCTCTTTTTACTCTCTCTCTGCTGTCATTTTTCTACTTTCTCTGTTCTCTCTTTGCTCTCTCTGCTGTCTCTCTCTACTCTCTCTCTGCTTTCTCTCTCTCTACTCTCTCTTTCTCTGCTGTCTCTCTCTTCTCTCTCTGCTGTCTCTCTCTTCTCTCTACTCTGTCTCTGCTGTCATTTTTCTACTTTCTCTGTTCTCTCTTTGCTCTCTCTGCTGTCTCTCTCTACTCTCTCTCTCTGCTGTCTCTGTCTTCTCTCTCTCTGCTGTCTCTCTCTAATCTTTCTCTGTTGTCTCTCTCTTCTCTCTCTCTGCTGTCTGTCTACTCTCTCTCTGCTGTCTCTCTCTCTCTGCTGTCTCTCTCTCTCTGCTGTCTCTCTCTCTGCTGTCTCTCTCTCTGCTGTCTCTCTCTCTGCTGTCTCTCTCTCTCTCTGCTGTCTCTCTCTTCTCTCTCTCTGCTGTCTCTCTCTCTCTCTGCTGTCTCTACTCTCTCTTTTTTCTGTCTCTCTCTGCTCTCTCTCTCTACCGACTGGCGACGCTTTGTCATATCATAAAACGGGTATTCCCAGACCTTAAATCTGATTGGCTGAGCCATTCGCCCAGCCGTGACATCATTAACAGTAACACACCCCTCTGAGCGCTTCACTGCGTGAAATACAATACGTTATTATAAATCATAAAACACTAGATGGCAGTGTTTGCGTGAGAAAATTGTTAAAGATTGTTATGAGACCCGGCGTGTAGTGGAGAACAGCGCCACCTCTTTGTGATTTATTCACAATAATGCACAACCTCGAGAGTCTGATCGCTTTAATTAAACACTTACAAACTCACTGTAATAAAAAACAAGCTAATTCAGAAATGTCTTCATTAAAAACTAAATCGTTAATAATCTGATCTTCCGCGACGTAATCTAGTCCGGTTTTTAAAGTAAATGCTGTTGGCTGAGTAACAGGATACCGGTTTCTCTAACAATCAAATCAAAACACTGCCATCTAGTGGCCAAATTACAGAACACAGCTACTAAAATCATCAGGAAAATAATGTAATGTATATCACGCGTCGATGCGAATGTGACACGCTCAGAGGTGTGTTATTGTAAGTGATGTCACGGCCGGACAAACGGCTCAGCCAATCAGATTTTGGGACTGGAACTGCTTGCTCTATAAAAGCAATAAGACAACGCCTCTTTAATGCCACGCCCCCTTTCCTTTTGAGTTGCTTTGATAACGGCAGGTTGCTATTTTTCCGTGCAGGCTGGAACATCCCGTACGAGTTTAACGAATCGGATTTGCGCATTAGCCTCCGGCAGATCCAGATGTTCCTGGACGAGTATGAGGAGATCCCTCTGGAGGCGCTGACCTACTTGACCGGTCAGTCTGTGTCTTATGTTACAAAGCCATTCACACACACACACACACACACACACACACACACACCGTCCCACCCATCGGTACTCGCCCACTGACCCACGGCTCTGTCGTCAGGCGAGTGTAACTACGGCGGCAGGGTGACGGACGATAAGGACCGCCGGCTGCTGCTGTCCCTGCTGTCCACGTTCTACAGCTGGGAACTCGTCCAGCAGGACAGATACAGACTCAGTGACGGAGACGTCTACTTCGTGCCGCTGCACGGCCCCTATGAGGTTACGTTTCCTTCGGTTCCTCAGTTTTCCTTTGGTTCCCCATGCCCATCCAGGGGAGAACGTTTCGGGTGCTGGGCAGATAGACCCAGGACAGGACGCCAATCTATCACTGGACACACACACACTCTATATGGGGCAATTTGGAGAATTCAATTGACCTTCATCCATGTTTTTTGGACTGTGGGAGGAAACCGGAGAACCCGGAGGAAACCCACGCGGACACGGGGAGGACATGGAAACTCCACCCAGATTGGGATTCGAACCGGGAATCCCTAGAGCGAGAGAGAGAGAGAGAACATGCTAAACCACTAAGACACCGTATTTCCTAAAGAAAATTCTCCATCCATTATCTTCAGCTGTATCCTCTATTAGGGTGGGGGGGGGGTTCTCCATGCCCATCCAGGGGAGAACGTTTCGGGCGCTGGGCAGATACACCCAGGACAGGGGGGCAATCTATCACTGGAGACACACTCACTCACACATACACTCTATATGGGGCAATTTGGAGAATTCACTTGACCTTGAAAAAGAAATCTTTGTTTATATGAGCGTTTTATATATTTAAAAAATTTACATAGGGGCGGCACGGTGGCTTAGTGGTTTGGCATGTTCTCCTCTCAGCGCTAGGGATTCCCGGTTCGAATCCCCATCTGGGTGGAGTTTCCATGTCCTCCCCGTGTCCGCGTGGGTTTCCTCCGGGTTCTCCGGTTTCCTCCCACAGTCCAAAAAACATGGATCAAGGGCAATTGTGTTCTCTAAATTGCCCCATATAGAGAGTGTGAGTGAGTGAGTGTGTGTCCAGTGATAGATTGGCGCCCTGTCCTGGGTGTATCTGCCCAGCGCCCGAAACGTTCTCCCCTGGATAGGCATGGGGAACCCCCCCCCCCCCCCGACCCTAATAGAGGATAAAGCAGAAGATGATGAATGGATGAATAAATTAACATAATTAATGGTTCGTCTTCCGTTAATTGCTCAGAGCTACATCGACTACATCCGCAACCTGCCAATCTCAGCAGAGCCTGGCGTCTTCGGTCTCCATAGCAACGCTGACATCACCAAGGACAACCAGGAGACCATGCTGCTGCTGAATGGGGTGCTGCTGACCCTGCCGAGGCAAACGGGGGGTGGGGTCAAGTCCCCTCAGGTGAGTGGGCGTGGTGCTGTCTCAGGGCTGCCTTCCAAACACGTCTCTATATGTTTAAATTTAAAAAAAAAATTAAAAAAATTTAAAAAATTAAAAAATTTTAAAAATTAAAAAAAAAAAAAATTTTTAAATATTTAAAAATTTTAAATATTTAAAAATTTTAAAAAATTTTAAAAATTTTAAAAATGTAAAAATTTTAAAAAATTTTAAAATTTAAAAAATTAAAAAAAAAATGTAATTAAAAAAATTTTAAAAAAATGTAAAAATTTAAAAAATGTAAAAATTTAAAAAAATTAAAAAAAATTAAAATTTTAAAAATTTAAAAATGTAAACATTAAAAATTTAAAAAATGTAAAAATTAAAAAATTTAAAATCACGACGTGACGTGTGCAAACAGGAAGTGGTGGACGAGCTGGCGGAGGACATCATGTCGAAGTTGCCGCAGGATTTCGATGTTGAGATGGTGGTGAGAAAATACCCCGTGATGTATGAGGAGTCCATGAACACGGTGCTGCGTCAGGAGATCATTCGCTTTAACAGGTGCACACACACACACACACACACACACACACACACACACACACATTATCTTCAGCTTTATCCTCTATTAGGGTCGGGGGGGGGGGGGGGTTCCCCATGTCCATCCAGGGGAGAACGTTTCGGGCGCTGGGCAGATACACCCAGGACAGGGGGGCAATCTATCACTGGACACACACTCACTCACTCACACACACACATACACACTCTACATGGGGCAATTTGGAGAACTCAATTGACCTTGATCCATGTTTTTTGGACTGTGGGAGGAAACCGGAGAACCCGGAGGAAACCCACGCGGACACGGGGAGGACATGGAAACTCCACCCAGATTGGGGTTCGAACCAGGAATACCGAGAGCTGAGAGGAGAACATGCCAAACCACTAAGCCACCGTGCCGCCCTCCATCCAATATCTTCCACTTTATCCTTTATTAGGGTCGCGGGAGGGTTCCGTCCAGGGGAGAACGTTTCGGGCGCTGGGCAGATACACCCAGGACAGGGGGGCAATCTATCACTGTACACACACACTCACTCACACACACACACTCTATATGGGGCAATTTGGAGAACTCAATTGACCTTGAATCCATGTTTTTGGACTGTGAGAGGAAACCCGGAGAACCGGGAGGAAACCCACGCGGACATGGGGGAGGACATGCAAACTCCACCCAGATTGGCTTTGGACCAGAAATCCCAAGAGCTGAGAGAACATGCTAAACCACTAAGCCACCGTGCCACCCTCCATCCATTATCTTCCACTTTATCCTGTACTAGGGGGGTTCCACATGCCCATCCAGGGGAGAACGTTTCGGGCGCTGGGCAGATACACCCAGGACAGGGGGGCAATCATTCACTGGACACACACTCACACACACAGACAGACACACTCTATATGGGGCAATTTGGAGAACTCAATTGACTTGATCCATGTTTTTGGACTGTGGGAGGAAACCGGAGAACCCGGAGGAAACCCACGCGGACACGGGGAGAACATGGAAACTCCACCCAGATGGGAATTCGAACCGGGAATCCCTAGCGCTGAGAGGAGAACATGCCAACCACTAAGCCACCGTGCCGCCCTTATATTTATTATTTTATTAATTTATTATTTTATTGGTCATTGCAACAGTATCAATTGGTGTACAGTGTATCGTGGAACAAAACAATGTTTTTCGGGAATGTTCCGAAGGTTCTGCACAGAACAGCCACTACACAACCCGACATAAAGTACACGTCGCTTCCGCAAAACACGAATTACAATAAATACGAGACAATATACGGGACAATTACATTTAAACCTTCAGTAAATAGCGGTGAACGGTGCAGGTGCCCCCTAGTGGTGTGAGTCGCAAGGTGCCAAAATATAATCCCAGGTTTTGAATGAGAACTGTGTGTGTTGAGCAGAAATTTATCTATGAATGTAAAAAGTTATACAACGTGTGTGTGTGTGTGTGTGTGTGTGTGTGTGTGTGTGTGTGTGTGTGTGTGTGTGTGTGTGTGTGTGTGTGTGTGTGTGTGTGTGTGTGTGTGTGTGTGTGTGTGTGTCACCTGGCAGACTGACCAAGGTGGTTCGCAGCAGCCTGATCAACATCCGTAAGGCTCTAAAGGGGCAGGTGGTGATGTCGGCGGAGCTGGAGAGTGTTTTTAACAGCATGCTGGTGGGCAAAGTTCCCGCCACATGGGCGGCTAAATCGTACCCCTCGCTCAAACCACTGGGGAGCTACGTCGCCGACCTGCTGGCCAGACTGAACTTCCTACAGGTACCGAGTGTAATGACCGAGAAGAAGCAAATATAGTATTATAAATAGGGGTGAGCTGCAATATTCACTGATTCGACGATTCGATTCGGAGAACCGTAGTCGACTATGAACCTCATAGTCGAATGTACCATTTTGACCACATGGGGGCGCCCATGGCTACTGCTAAGCATTAGTTTTTACATGAAATGTCTTTGTTTTCGTTATATATATAGCCTTTTGTCAAATAAAATCATAATTTCTAGAAAAAAAAGAAAAACAAAAAAAAAGGGTTTTCTTTTGTTAGAAAAACAAGTAAAATATATTTTAAAAATATATTTTTTAAAAACTACACCCTCAGCGCCATCTTGTGGTGAAATTTTAACTGATTCGACTATCAGTCGACTATAGGGAAAATCTGACGAATCAGATTCGACTACGAAAATCTTTAGATGAATACAGCCCTAATTATAAATATAGTACAGAACATTTATTATTATTATTATTATTATTATTATTATTATTATTATTATTCATTCATTCATTATCACCCGCTTTATCCTCTATTAGGATCGCGGTGGGGTTCCCCATGCCCATCCAGGGGAGAACGTTTCGGGCGCTGGGCAGATACACCCAAGACAGGGGGGCAATCCATCGCTGGGCACACACTCAATCACTCAAACACACTCTATATGGAGCAATTTGGAGAACTCAATTAACTTGATCCATGTTTTTGGACTGTGGGAGGAAAGCGGAAAACCCGGAGGAAACCCACGCGGACACGGGGAGGACATGGAAACTCCACCCAGATGGGGATTCGAACCGGGAATCCCTAGCGCTGAGAGGCGAACATACCACTATGCCACCGTGCCGCTATTAT
>JAFMOC010000885.1:37500-45000 GCA_019802505.1 Corydoras sp. C115 | reverse complement strand
GACAACAAAATCAATTACCGGGAAGGTTTCTGGACTGTGGGAGGAAACCGGAGAACCCGGGGAGAACACCCAGGCGTGCACGGGGAGGACATGCAAACACCGCACAACGGAACTTTATTAAAGCATAGGTTTTACTGAGGCAAAATATACAGAATAAAAATAGTTTGAATGAATTAAACACACATTTTCAGACCGTTTAAAAAAAAAATTATATATTATATAAATGTATTATAAATGTAATGTATAAATCTAATTTATTTATAAATGTATAGATCTAATTTATTAGAACCCTTTTACCAAAGATTAGTGACGTCATAATGAAACGGGTAAAAGCTTTTAAGTTTGATTTCAATTGAAATTTTAGGTTTAATCATTTAAACAGGGTTGATGAACTAACTAGTACACACCCGGTGTGAGTAAACGTGATGGTTCTGAATGTTCTAAAGCATATAGGAACTCGAGGGAGTCCCATGATGCGTGTATAGATAAGTGTAGATATATTTATTCATCCGTGTTACTCAATAGAACGCAGCCTGGTTTGTAATCTAAGTTATAGTTTGTCGTAAAGTAATCTCTCTGTACAGAACGCCTCTGTACCAAGTTCCTCAGCAGAACCTCTCAGACCTGACTTTGTACAGAACGATACTTTTGGTATCATGGTACCAGGTACCAGGCCTTAGTTTGGGCACGCCCCTCTACTCACTCCATTCTCCATGTCCTCCTCTTACCATAAAGATGGACTTTGTAGTTCTCTAATTCCGGACTGTAGTCCATCTGTGTTCTGTGTTGTTGGTTCTCGGTTCTCTATTGGTCAGGAGCATCACAGAACAGGTCTCATTTGGGTGGTGGATGGTTGATGGTGGCTTCTGCAGTCACACTGATGCGCTGAGGGAGTTTCATTTAAACACCTCACTGGCACTGCTGGGATAGGACTAATGCACCCACCAAACCCAATAAGCCCTGCTCTGTGGTGGTTCTAATGAGGTCCTGACCATTAGAGAACAGAGTACACGGTATGTTCTGTATGTTTGTAGTCCACAAACGGATGTGTTCTGGGGAAGGCCATGCTTCTGCTCAGCAGGACTGCGCCTCACACACAAAGCAGGGTCCACGACGGTAGAACTGTGTGGGGTTGATGTGGAAGTACTTCAATAATCAATGCCAGAACCTCTTCCAGCAAATTTTGGAACCAAGTCCACTGGAGATGGTGAGCCAGGCCTTACAGCCCAACGGGAGTACCTGACCTCGCTCACGCTCCCCGGGGACGAATGGACATAAGCGGGGACGAATGGACATAAGTCTCAGTCTTTTTTCCGGTTGGCTTCCAGAGTGAAGTCATCCAGGTACGTCAGAGATGAGAACTGTCTCTGCGAGTTCTTCTGTCGTTCCTTCGCGCTCAGATCACTTCTCGGCTCTCCGTCGTCTCGGCTCGGCTCCCTTCCCAAATGAGCCCTCCTCGCCCACGGGACTCCACCTGAAACATTCAGAACGGTTCTGCGCTTTAGACGTGGCTTTAGGACTTCGTGAGCACCTGAAAGCTCACACCTAAACGCACGTCCCATTGCAACGGCTACAGAGGCGCAAATGCAGCTTTAACGCTACAGTATACATCCATCCATGGGGGGAAGGGTGCCCATCCAGGGGAGAATGTTGGGTGCTGGGCAGATACTCCCAGGACAGGGGGGCAATCTATTACTGGACACACACTCACACACACAGACACACACACACACACTCTATATGGGGCAATTTGGAGAACTCAATTGACTTGATCCATGTTTTTGGACTGTGGGAGGAAACCAGAGAACCCGCAGGAAACCCACGCAGACACGGGAAGGACATGGAAACTCCACCCAGATTGGGATTTGAGTCGGGAATCCCCAGCGCTGAGAGGAGAACATGCTAAACCACTAAGCCACCGTGCCGCCACTTCCAGATTCCATCCATCCATTATCTTCCACTTTATCCTGTAGAAAGATCGTGGGGGGGAGGTGGGGGTTCCCCATGCCCATCCAGGGGAGAACGTTTCGGGCGCTGGGCAGATACACCCAGGACAGGACGCCAATCTATCGCTGGGCACACACACACACACACTATATGGGGCAATTTGGAGAACTCAATTGACTTGATCCATGTTTTTGGACTGTGGGAGGAAACCGGAGAACCCGGAGGAAACCCACGGGGACACGGGGAGGACATGGAAACTTCACCCAAATTGGGATTCGAACCGGGAATCCCCAGTGCTAAGAGGAGAACATGCCATCCACTAAGCCACCGTGCCGTCCCTCGAGACGTTTTAATAAAAGTAAAAACATAATATTGTTTTTTGTTCTGTAGCAGGTTCCTCTTTTGTTCATTTAAACTTCGGGGTTCTTACTTTTTGTGTCGAACTGTGGAACCGATGGACGGCTGTACTCAAAATCTCGGTCCTTTCTTGAGAGAGAGAGAGAGAGAGAGAGAGAGAGAGAGGCTTACTCAGCAAATAAATCTCTAAAGCCTTCATCTGTAACTCATAAGTTTGTGAACCTTTTAGAACTTTTTAGAAGTGTTTTAGAACTTTAGAACTTTAGAAGTGCTCTGACTTTGGCGGGTTGCTATTTTCACGGTGCAGCTATCTGGACTCAATGTGCTGCTCCATTAGGTTCTCCGTTTGAGTGTGAATGGGTAACCCACAGTATAGTGGTGTAGCTAGAGTACCATTAATTTCCGGCTGACCTTTAAGAGCCAGGTGGCGCTCTAACTTTGGCGGGTTGCTATTTTCATGGTGCAGCTACCTAGAATCAATGTGCTGCTCCATTAGGTTCTTCGTTTGAGTGTGAATGGGGAACCCACAGTATAGCGGTGTAGCTAGAGTACCATTCATTTCTGGCTGACCTTTAAGAGCCAGGTGGAGCTCTGACTTTGGCGGGTTGCTATTTTCACGGTGCAGCTACCTGGACTCAATGTGCTGCTCCATGAGGTTCTTCGTTTGAGTGTGAATGGGGAACCCACAGTATAGCGGTGTAGCTAGAGTACCATTCATTTCCGGCTGACCTTTAAGAGCCAGGTGGAGCTCTGACTTTGGCGGGTTGCTATTTTCACGGTGCAGCTACCTGGACTCAATGTGCTGCTCCATGAGGTTCTTCGTTTGAGTGTGAATGGGGAACCCACAGTATAGCGGTGTAGCTAGAGTACCATTCATTTCCGGCTGACGCAGCACGATTTAGGGCGTGTCTGCTTGTCTGTCCGTTCGTACCAACTCAATCCTTCATGGGTGCATTTTGGGCGTTACGTGTCATAACCCAATCAGCGTGTCCCTCACCATTGCCTTAAAGATGCAGGCGGCGCTCTGACTTCGGCAGGTTGCTATTTTGCAGCTTGCTGGACTCAATGCGAGGTTTTCCGTTTGAGTGTGAATGGAGAACCCACGTTATAGTGAAGAATATGGTTCTGCGTTCAGTGGCGTTGAACACACGGTGGCGCCTGTGTTGACGATCCACCGCCAAGATAGCGACCGCCGCTGACTGTCGACATCTGGAGACGTCGTTTTCAGTCGGCGCTGCTTCTGGGTTTTCCGTCGCCGAGAAATGTTCAGAATTCCGGGGGAGATATATTCACACGTAGCGTTGCTATTTAAGCGACGCAAGAGAAAGGTGGGAAAATAGAGAGTTGGCAGGGTGTGAGGTAATAATGAGCATTGTGATGCACCTTACGCAGGGTGTACGATAGAACCCTTAATTGTTCTGGGTTGGTGCACCCATCGGCACCGCCGTACAATCGCCTTTAAAGTTGCCTTTAACCTGAAGACGCTTAAATTACGAAATGTGACTTTTAATATAAAAAATTTAAATTTGGTAATTTGTTGGACGCTTTTATCCAAAGCAACTTACAAAGTGAGAACAGGGTTAAACACAACAACCCTGGAGCAATGAGGGTTAAGGGTCTTGCTCAAGGACCCACATTGGTAACTTCAGGGGACCTGGGATTTGAACCGCCAACCTTCAGATTGATAGTCCAACGCCCGAACCACTGGGCTACCACTCCCCATAAAAGCGAAATCGTGTTTGTGCCATGCAGTGATCTCAGAGCTGCTCTGAAGGTTTCTTGCAGATGGAAGCGGAACATCAACCAACACCAAAAGCCCCTCCCGGGGGTGAAGCATCGCGGTGTAGCCGTCCGTCACCTGCAGCTTTAAAGACGTGAGCGAAGAAGCAAGAACAAGACGCGTAAACCCGCCAGCGTTATTAATGAAGTTTGGATTTAAATCCCAGCCTGAAGGGGACATGCAAGAACCTCAGATGATCTGATGGAAGAATGGTTCCTCACCATGACACCAGTCTGATCAGCTGCAACAGGAAACCTTAGATGAAGACGATCGCTAATAGAGGAAGTAGGTTGGTTATTACAAACATTAATTAATTAATGTTAAACTAATAGACTACTTAGGACACAAGGGCAACAACATCGGAGCACTAATGTAGCCATCCCTGGATACTTTCCTAAAAGACCTGAAGATCTGAGCATCTTCATGCTTTATGCTCTCAATTGCCCCTGAGATCCCAGCGCCTCCATGTGGCAGGTGTGGCCCCTGTACGATGTGTTTGGTCGTGGGTGCTGCAGGTTACTCCCGCTGGATCCTGTTTGTTGTCTCTGGCAGGTATGGAGTTACCGAACATCTATGAGGTACCGTCACGGTGTCATGGCTCGGTTTTACAATATCTGCTTGGTTTGGAAGGGTTTTGGTTCCAGGGAATAGTCTTGGGTGGGTGCCAGTGATGTTCTCATGGTGGACTTCCGTTCCGCTCACCCCATTCACCCCACTCGCAGACCAAGAGACCAAGGATACCAGGGTAAGCGTCCGTGTTCCACTGTTTCGGTCCGTTTGTTCGTTTCTGAGGGGGAGGGTACTGTCACACTCACTCCTCATCCCCTCTTGTTTGTTCCTACCTGGTTTGGCAGGAGTGAGGAGGTCTGGTCACATCATGAGGTTCTCGGTGGTCGATCGAGAGATCAGACCTGTCTACCTTCCAGAATGACGTGGGCTACGTCACCGGAGCTTTAATTGAGACCTTTATTTATAGCCTCTTTGGTTTTGGGACTATCTGTTGAATCACCTCGGTAATGGTCATAAGAAATTCTATATATGCTCAACTCTTCTTATGGAATCCTTAGAAGTGTTTGATGGCTTTCTTGCAGCTGGTGGAGCTATTCTCCCACCTGCCCGGTGAGCGACACCTGTGCTCCAGAGGTGCCCCTGCCACACCAGGTCCTCAGAACCGGGCAATTGTCGGGTGTTTTTTTCGTTTTGTTAGTTTATTATTACCATTTCAATATTAGCTTCATCTGTGTGTCTGTGTAGCCGATTAATCCGATTAACCCATGTCCCATCCAGGGGAGAACGTTTCGGGCGCTGGGCAGATACACCCAGGACAAGGGCGCACACTCACTCACACAAACACTTTTTGGAGAATTTGGAGAATTCAATTGACCTTGATCCATGTTTTTTGGACTGTGGGAGAACCCGGAGGAAACCCACGCGGACACGGGGAGGACATGGAAACTCCATCCAGATTGGGATTCCAACCAGAATCCCTAGCGCTAAGAGGAGAACATGCCAAACCACTAAGCCACTATATATAATAATATATAATTATATTTACCTGCTTGCAAGCGCTTCGGCTGTCGAACCGGCGCCGGAACTCTGCGGGGATAGGATGTATAATATCCTCACTGTTCTTTAGGTGTGCGGGACAGTTATTCAGTCGGTCAGCGGTTACTCACCGAGTCGCTGTGGCTCTTGAACAGGGCTCTCAGAGAAGGTTTGTTGGCGGGGGGTCTGGGCGAGGGGCATGGAGATGGAGGTGACGTATTCTGTTTGGGTGGAAGGGGAGGTGGTACCAAACTGGAATGAGGGCCCGGGGCCTCCTGCGATGCCTGCTGGAGCAGGAGAGACACATGATGGCAAACCGTGGAGGTGATCAGAGACGTTGTGGACTCAGGCGTGGGAAGGTTCTAATAATCGTGTGAGTTAATAGGACAGTACATGTCTATATTTTAAACACGCCCCCTTTTTGCTCCACTTGTTCTCCGTGTTCTCAGGTCCATGTACCGTAAAGATGGACTTTGTGGTCCTCCAGGTCCACTCTGTAGTCCATCTGTGTGTGTTCTACAGTACATACTGTGTACTCTGTTCTCTAATGCTCAGAACCCCAATAGTACCACCACAGAGCAGGGCTTATTAGCTTTGGTGGGTGCATTGAGTCCTATCCCGGCAGTGTGACTGAGGTGTTTAAATGAACCTCCAGCAGCACTGCTGCACTAGAACCCCCTCAGCGCATCAGTATCCCTGCAGAACCCAGCATCAACAATCCACCACCCAAATGATACCTGTTCTGTGATGCTCCTGAGAACCAGCAGTGGGCGAACAACAACAACAAAGACATCCATCCATCCATTATCTTCCGCTTTATCCTCTATTAGGGTCGCTGGGGGAGGGGTGTTCCGCATGTCCATCCAGGGGAGAACGTCTCGGGCACTGGGCAGATACACCCAGGACAGGGGGGCAATCTATCACTGGACACACACTCACTCACATACACACACTCTATATGGGGCAATTTGGAGAATTCAATTGACCTTGATCCATGTTTTTTGGACTGTGGGAGAAAATCGGAGAACCCGGAGGAAACCCATGCGGACACGGGGAGGACATGCAAACTCCACACAGGACAGGGCACCAATCTATCGCTGGACACACACTCACACACACACAAACACACTCTATATGGGGCAATTTGGAGAACTTAATCGACCTTAATCCATGTTTTTTGGACTGTGGGAGGAAACCGGAGAACCCGGAGGAACACCATGCGGACACGGGGAGGACACATGCAACTCCTGGACAGGGCACCAATCTATCGCTGGACACACACTCACACACACACAAACACACTCTATATGGGGCAATTTGGAGAACTTAATCGACCTTGATCCATGTTTTTTGGACTGTGGGAGGAAACCGGAGAACCCGGAGGAAACCCATGCGGACACGGGGAGGACATGCAAACTCCACACAGGACAGGGCACCAATCTATTGCTGGACACACACTCACACACACACAAACACACTCTATATGGGGCAATTTGGAGAACTTAACGACCTTGATCCATGTTTTTTGGACTGTGGGAGGAAACCGGAGTTAAACCCGGAGGAAACCGACAACACGGGAGGACATGCAAACTCCACCCAGGGCCACCAATTGGGATTCACTCAACCACAAACACCTCTAGCGCTTAAAACCGAGAGAAGAACATGGACATGCAAACCACTAATGGGGATTCGCCGGGAATCCTAGCGCGTGCCCGTGCCGCCCTCCCCTGAGGTAATCCTTCCTAAAGGTTAAAAAAAGTCCTATCTTGTCTTATCTTGTCTTATCTTGTCTTATCTTGTCTTATCTTTCCTTAGACTCACTCTCATCGCTGCCAGTTCTCTCATGACCTGTTCTACGTCCTCGTGGTCTT